>MNPL01004337.1:4368-18283 GCA_002081605.1 Tropilaelaps mercedesae
ACACCTTGTATTGGCCAGCGACCTCGACTACAGAAACCAACGGGCCACGTTTAGATTATGTTCATCACCCCACTGCAAAATCTGAAATCTGATTCCATTCGATGTCACCAGTGGGTCTGGGCCATCTGTTGTGGTGGTGAGCTGCCTTCGGTAATTACATTGCCGGCACAGCAGAGGAAGTGTATCTACAATTGTACCTAAGCTTGTTTTCTTTGTCAGAGGGTGAAAATGATTGTAACCCCGCGCCTTCTTCAATCACAGATTATTATACGAATGATTGTCTGTCATGTACTATTATATTTTGGTGAAGAAACGTTCTGCCGTTCAGCAAAACGGAGGCTGTTACACAGCCGAGTGTTCAGAATAAAAAAATTAGATATAAATTAAAAGCGTTCCGCAAGCGGCCGGAAAAGTTTATTAAAAGCAGTGACAGTGGTCTGAGAGGTGACGCCCTCGGGAAGTTCTTTTTACCCAAATTGCCACAATTGTGCCTAATCATGATTTTTTCCGCCGTCTATATATATATATATATATTAAGCAAATTGAATCATAATCAAAATTATTGATTTTTAAACAACGAAAACTGCCCATATATTTTCCTTTGTACTTACGGCAATATTTAGTTCACGCAAAATTCTTGTAGTCAGAGTTGTCCTCATTTTTTTAGAGAAAAACTTGGATAGTAGGTAAGCGACAGGCAAGCGTGTGACGACTTGACTTTTCTAAGGCTTTAGGTTTACAAAATTAATTTGCACAGCTGACGTTTCGTCAATAAGTGAAATTGAATATTCAATGGGATTTGTCGTGAACGTGTAATGGTACTGGTATGCCCTGTGATCATATGCAAAAATTATTCCATCCAGAGTCACCAGATTAAATAAAGCGATGCTCAAAACGCAAAGTTCACTATGTGTCCTCAGCTCACGACTACCATATCCCAAAACAATTTTTCGTTTCTCACGGCACTAATCGATCTTTTCAAAGCCGGTCCCTGAAATACTACTGTTTACGAGACGTAAACTGTGTTATAATTTAGTAACAATTTCTTGATGATTTCCACTTTACAAAGCGCGTTCCGCAGTGAATCAGATTATTTGATATAAAAGTACTTGGAATGAAAGGTGGACGTTTTTTTCAAAAACCGTTGGTGGTTTTGTGATCAGTTGGTTGTACATATACTGCATTCAGAGGGTATCTGTTTTGATGCCTCGGCAGCTTCACAACGTTGCCCTCTTAATCATTTAGCAATCAAACTAGCTTCAACCACTGGCCCTACAATGAAAGTCGTTATTTGGATATGAAATTAAAAAAAATGAAAAATGTCCATTTGTTGCATCTGAGAACTCTCCTCTATCATCGTAAGTACAACAAATTAAACAGCCTATGAAAGTTCTCAAAATTGTTTTTTATGGAAGCAAAAGCACATTTAAACTCCAGTAAATATGCGTTGGCGTATAGCAACTTGATAATATAACACATGCCTAATAATCCGTTTTTAATTAATTCAATTTGGAGAAGTCAATCATAAATTGATTTATATTTCTGTTATATTTATCACTCAATTGCCTTGTATTTCGTCACCCAATTAATTGAGCAAAAAGAATCAATCACAAGAGGCATATTCTACATTAGCCTCGTATGCTACAATGCTTTAAAAACCATTTTCAGTTCTAAATTTTATAATCTGCAGCGTAGGCAACATCCCGCGTAAGTAGGTGGTCGACCTGAAGGCCGGCGTGCGACTAGTCATCGGAATTCAATCAGATGAGTCGGCAGTCGGTCAGAACGAAGAGGCGGTTGTTGGGTTGTTCTCTGTTAGAGTCGAATTAGCTACTAGGTTGGGGAGTGAATTGAGTGAATTGATCTGTAACTTGAAGCGTTGCTTACTCTGAAAGCAGAGTGTCGTTCGCCACTGGAGGAGAAATCGCTCTCCGCTACGTATGTTGTCAGCTGACGTGGCGACAATGCCCGTCCTGATGAACTGTACAGTTGTTCGTTCGAGTTAGGCTGTAAGCAGGTACCAACTCGGTCCGTAAGGATCTAGATACGACAACCCCTTAGGTTGAATGACGTCCTGATTGCGACTGCCCCCCGGGAGGGCCATCAGGTACCGGGGATGAAGGTATCCTCCTTCCTGTGTAATGTAAAAGTGTGCAATGAAATAAGCAGATGGGTGTAAAGGGGCGATGCTGTGCGTAGAAAGGGCTTCCACAGGAATCGCAGAACTACGGGTGAGTTCAGACTCACTACGATGGATAGCGTGAGAGCCCCGTAGGACCAACGGATATGTTAGTGCTGACTTTTTTAGTGCCAAGTTATGGAACTGCCTGGCTTCAAAAGGCTGTAGCAACCCAAATACACCAGAGCCAGCTGTATTATAGTTGATAAGGTTTCAAGTATTTCCTATATGGATTAATGTTTTTTACCCGCGTTGATAAAAACTGAAGCTTTCTATCAGTATATGTGTTGAATTAGAACGTTTTCACGCTTTTTGGATTCGAATTAAAAAAAAGTAGTTGTATCACACAAGCAGGCTTGTGGAGCCTAAGGTGTGCAGAATAATTCAATTACGGCTTTCAAAGGACATTAGAGAGGTGAACTTGTGACGTTAGGTGTCTAGTAGACAAGCGAATTAGGTTGTGTGCCCACTGACTTAGCTCCCAAGGTCTTTCAGGCACACATTGACTTCAACGAGGGTAATGTCAGAGAAATGTTGCGGATTTTACGCCAACTCACACTGTGTACATTTATTAAAATCCAACATAGTGGTGCATGTCGTGCATGATACATAATCTGCAATTTATTGTCCAAAAAATATAGGGGATGTGATAGCTCAGAATACAGGACGATTCCATCCGAAGCACAATACATACAACAAACGGCGCGCGACTATAAAAAATTATTTTCATCAATTCACTTTGGCTGCATCGGATGTTATTCCAGGAATAAATTTATCTTTTGTTACAGCAAAATCCGCCTCCAAACTGCTTGCCAAGTACGCCTTCAGCCTCCTGACACAAACCTGACCGTTTGGGCATCTTATGACATGTATTTCTTTACCTTTTCTAGACTTTTGTATGTGTGGCGACGAGCTGTCAAGCCGTCCACTGAATATCTGCTGTATTGCGAATCCTCTCT
Organism: Tropilaelaps mercedesae; assembly: GCA_002081605.1. NCBI lineage: Eukaryota > Metazoa > Arthropoda > Arachnida > Mesostigmata > Laelapidae > Tropilaelaps > Tropilaelaps mercedesae. Next base: position 7,507 of record MNPL01004337.1, read on the forward strand.
ATAATATTTTGACCATGCAGATGCTAGCTGCGTTTTCGTCGCGTTGAAAGTGCGTCATCTTGGTTCTGGAAAAATCTGTTTGTGCATACCACAAAGCAAAATTCTGCGATAATTCTAGAAACGCATACAATCAAAATTTTAACATAAATAAGTGTGCTATCGCATTTAGCTATGCAATGCAATCATATGTGTACCAGATAGTTTGCTGAAGGAAAGGTTGGCGTGTCTAGTTTTTTGAAGTGCGGAGCGTAGCCACAATTTTTCTACCAAACATATGTACGAATAAAAAAGAAGAATAAAGCCAAAATCTGGGCAAGTGTTAGAAAAATACAAGTTGAGTAAAAAGTTGAGCAGCTGACAAAGGCAAACTAGGCATTTATTATTTGTGAACATAAATAAATGCATATCACATATACTGTGGTATTATCACATATACTGTGGTATTTGTTCAGGCATATGCTGTAAATTTCACTAACATTTCATTCGTTGTTACTGTAATTGGCATTGTTTAGTTTACTCGTCATGCAATTCGCCACATAGGTAAATTATTCTCTTGGCATTGTGTAATTTACTCGTCATGCAATTCGCCACATAGGTAAATTATTCTCTAAGTTCGAACTTCAGATTGCAGCCTGTCTGCAAGTCCTTTTTTGTTGTTATTGCCGCCATGATAACAAAAATCATGAAAGATTTCCCCATTTTTAAGTATTTAGGGAACAATTTGCGGTCCGCTATTCTAAGTTTGTTCCGTATCAAAGCCTGTGTCTATACATGCGGTATCGGAGGTAACCCTACGCAAGAACTTTCAATAAATCTTTTCAAGCAACTCTAAATCGCCTTTTTTCATAGGATTCCAGATAACAGAACCATTTGGGAGTAAAGAGTAGAAAATGGGACTTATAGAGTTTGATATCGGTCGACGGTGGCTTCAGACTAAAGCTCTAACTGTCCAGGAACGACCAACAAGCCTCTTTTCACTACTTATTCGACATTTTCGCTAGTCAACACTAGTCAACAGGGTCATTGATAATCTGACTCCTCGATTTCTACCCCTTCTATTTTAGCAAAATCAGTTATATCTGTTTTATATTGCCATTTTGTGTTCTTGCGCACTAAGTACTAGACACTACACTTGCGAGCAGAGACACGATTCCACCGCGGCCAATCACTTCATCAAATCATCAAATCAATCTTCGGCAGTAGAAAGTGAATTTCGGCTTTTCGTACTTTCATAATAAACTTGACCGCGTATGCACAACTTTTTGACTCAGAATTTTTTGTTGACAAGGCGAACAGAGCGGTTTCAAAAGCATACTAAAGTCACTATATTTTAGCATTCACGGAGACCCTTTCATAAGCTGCAAGAGTGGTAACTGCAACTATGATAAGGAACTTAAGCAGGCAATTCGTTCTTGATTTGACTTCATGGTGTACGAATTGCTTCCGCTGTATGAGTCCTTGACTTTCAGCCCTTCCACAGATGGTTTGCGGAGCATTCTCTAGTGGGTGAGGTTTTGAAAGCAATAGCAGGAATTTTGACCTTTTTATTGTCAGCAAATTAAAAACAAATTGTTTTTAATATAAAGGCTACGTTATGTAATAGCTGTTTTAAACTGCAATAAAATTGCATTCAAAATTTCATTCAGGGTATGCACCATAGCATAAAATTCTTTTTAATACAGTGAAACAGTTATAGAACAATACGTTTTTATTTATTACGAACAGCTAGGTGTTTAATATGTATTTACTGGCTTATCACTCGAGTGGTAGATTGCTAAATAACAAAGTTGTCAGGGATTTGACCCATCAATTCAAAGTTACTGGCTTCCAACGGGCCGAAAAAAGAAAAAGGCACAAAATCTGCCAGAAAAATTTATCATTGAATTCATTACGTCGATTTCTTTCACGTAGCATACAAACTACTCCATTCTTAAGTTCTGCATATAAATTCGGAACCTCGAATAAGATCCCGAAAGAGTTTAACTCTTAATTCTTGCGTTTATTACTCATCGTTTGTCTCAATGGGGACGGTTATCTACAGTGACAGCAACAGCTGGAACAGCTGTAACAATGGACACGAATTCAACCGTAACGCAGGTTCAGGTGGAACTTTGCGATGCGGTATCGGAAATAAAAATAATTACGTGGTTAAAACAAATGTCGCCCACCGGTGGAGGCGATACGATTCGTCGATTTGGTTCAGACATGCAAATTTAGTGCCGTTCGTTCAGCTGCTCGGATAGGTTACTTTGCCCAGCGAGTAGGCGGTAAGCGCGTCGCAGAATACCAAGTGGCTTCGGCAGATCGTACCGCAAGATCTACTTTTGCCGTATGATCTGGCATGACAGGTATTATCAGAGGCGCCGCTGTGATCCCCGGCTCTGCTATGATTGGCACTTCGGCTTTGGGATCTGGGGCATTAGCATTGGGGTACTGTCATGAATGAGAAGTTCCATTTGTTATATGAAAGTGATCAAGGCAATGATATGGCAATGACGTGCGCCATTACACGAAAAAAATTATATAAGGCAAAGAAAAAAGCGGGTGAATCGAACAGTAATTTTGGTCCGAAAAATAACTTTAGCGAATTACAAAATAATATCAACAGGCAGCAAAGCTGCACTAAAGATAGTCAATGTCTCTCGAGTGGCTTGTACTTTGCGCGTTTCAGGTTAATATGATATTTTCCGACGAGAAATACTACGCTAAAAAGTAAGCAAATTTTTAAAAGATTGATTTAGACGCGCGTAGAGAAGCGCGTAAAATTGTAGGTTTCGCAGTTGGTGTCTAGCTAATAACCTGAATTCATAAAGTTGTTGTCGCATCTAGTCGTTATATTGTATATTCCTATTTTTGTCTCTACTTAAGCAAACCGTGTCTTCTTTTCTGAATATGCATTACATACTTCTTCTGTTTTAGTTCATTGGCACGTGGAGGTTTAAGTTAATTTCAATGACAGCTGTTGGACACTAAACGGGCCTTACCAAAAATAAAGCACATCGCCAAAAAAGCTCTTTAGAAATTTTACGATTATCCTTCTTCTCTTAACATATTATTTATTCGAGATACTCTTGTATGATGTGTAAAGGCATGAACATTATTTCAGCACATTACTTCATCTATAGTATCAATTCGTACCTTCATTCTTCTTATTCATTCAGTTTACATTCATCAGTTGTACATTCAGCTTATTTGATATGTTGTCTGTTGTGGCTAAGCTGCCGCTAATCAAGTAAAAAGCAATCCTCTAAAAATTTGATTCGAGCCGAACACCCTTTCGTTTGACCAGCGAGACTCAGTGTGCATTATTTCTGTTATAGAGTAAGTTTAATTTACGTTTGCTTTGTTATTATTGCAATATCTATTTTGACAATCACAAATAAAATTCTGCATGTTTTTATCTACGATATAATTATAATGACAGGCGTCCAGAATAAATATAATTATATTTGAACTCTTCCCCCCGGCTAGAGAAAGCGGTGGTCCCAAGCCACTTCCTCTCGCTTTTTGAAATTTTTAATTCGTAACGAACATTCACACACACTTTTGCTGTTTAACAGGCATTTGCTATCTTCCTTTAAACGATCACTGTAAAGTGGGACCGAAAAGTTTTGCAAACGTACCTACAGTTGCATTGCAGGTGTATTTTCCTGTGAAGCTACTGACGCTATTTCGTCGAATCATATTTTTAAATCCGGCCTCTTAGTACTGAAAATAGGAATTGAAAATACAGAAATTCATTTGTTTTTTCACAACAGCTTTTGTCGTGAAGATCTGTTAGCACTAATATGCAGTGCTTCAGAGGAAAATAGCGATATTTACAGCCGTTTGATTTGAGCGCACTCTCGGAACGCCTTCACAATGCCATAGTGGGCACTTATGTAGCCGCCAGTGCCTGCAGATGTATACACAAGGGATATCTACTGTCAATTGTATTAGATCACGCTAGAAATACATATCCAATCGAATGATAAATATGCGACAAAGGGGCCTATGATACGTAACGTATTGAGCCGTTTTGATGCTCGAAAAGATGGTTTGGATTTAAATATCTAAGCCCTCAACGATCAGTCAGACAGCGCTACCAGTATAGGCCAACTGATCGATAGTCCGAAGCGTAAGAATAGTTAGGGGACTCCATCTTACTCAAGTATATCGTTCCAAGCGTTTCCGTCGGGCCATGCACCCGTACAGTCTATTAAGCAATGGACGATATATACCAGTAATGGAAGAGTTTCTAAAATGCCAACGTAAGTTTGAGAGGCATCTATTACTACTAGACTACAAAGAAGCCAGAGTTGAGGCTCAAGATTATTATCGAGATTTCAGAAAGCGATCTAGAAAAATCGTGGATACTCTAACCTTTCTCTGAGATAAGTGTTTGAGCGGCATTTCGTACATTTAACGTACATTGATTTTTGTGCTAAACTATGTTTCCAATAAAAAGGAGAACTTAGACATATTTTTGGAACCTGACTTTTCATACCAAAAAACTATGACTGGTAACATGCGTGCGTCCGATTTAAATGTTTTTATCTGAGATGCAAAGTGTGATGAGATCGTCTTAAAATTTACGAGACTACTTTTTTGAGGACATTTGACTACAATGTAATATATAATACAAAACAGTTTATAGGTTTGTAAAAATGTATTCGATATATCAATCAATGAAGATCGCGGCTTCTTACTTTACAACCTCGCAGGCTTTTACATCGCCCATGCACCTTCACCTCGGGAGATATGGACAGCAGAAACGACGATGTGCGTTAACGCGTAGCGACTAAAGCGATTAAAGGATCACGATAGGTAAACGGGCCTTTTTTATCTAGGGCGTCTTGTACAGTTAGCCAAGAAGATTTAGGCCACAGAAGTGCGTGACTCCCCTTGTCCATAGCCGCGTTCGTCTCCAGTGTCAACTCTGTATGAAGGCTAGTGAGGGCACGGTACACCTGATGGCAAATCGAAGTGTGACGGGTTTTATGGGGGTGTGGGTTATTGGGAGATACTAAGTGGCTCGCTTGGCCTCTCAACATCCTCGTCATGATGGCCTCTCGCTGTCCATCCTCGCTTTTGCTTCTCTCTCCATCCCCCTTAGAGGGATGAATTCGTTCAGCTCTTCCGGCGGTTGGTGAAGTGGCGCGCGGAGTTCAGCTACCTCTAGGCTCGAAGCCAAAACGATAATAGATTTAAGTGGCTTTGCTTTTCTCCCAGACGTCTCCCTCTCAACAAGCGGACGGCCCACGAAGGAAAGACAGTTCTTTACAGAGGGCGGACGTCGACACAGCACCGATTTGAGAGGCCGCTTGGAGTGAGCTAGACGGGAGGGTCTCCACAGGGAAACGGAACACCTGTAGGTGCTCAAGGCTTGCCTTTTCCACAAGGGTTCACATAGGGGTTCGCCTAACAAACATGGATCAGTGTGTGTGTCTAGCGATCCCCCAAGTTATCTCAAATTCATCTTTTACAATCTAGCATTGCGTATTTTGCATATATATTTGGCACTCAGTTGTGTTTGAGGATTGAATATGTGAACCGGATTGCTATTTCGACTCGTACGCAAATACGCTACACTTTTTTAGATGAATTTATTTGCAAAGTCAACTGTAAACATTAGCAAAATAGCCAAACGCGAGAATGTTTCAAGAAGTTCATACAAAAGCGTTCGCATTTGTTTGCAACTGGGCAGCGCTCGAGGTGAAGATATCAGCCAACCCGTGAAGTGGCTTTACACATGGGTGAGCTCAATCTCTCCCATCCTCTCACACTCCCCACCACCGCCATAAGTGGCCGAGTAGACGTTTAAGTACAGTTCGATAGGACTGCGACGGCTCACTGTCACCAGAACGGTGGGCGTCTTAGTAGTTTACCAAGTGAAGGCTGTCACACTAACGCTACTTTCTCATTTCAAACTACAGTCCCCCCTTTTTTCCTTTCTTTTGAGAAATCGACTGACTAAATGATAAGAAACATACCTGAAGTTATCTCACATTGTCTTTTTCTTGAAAATCCGAATAATTACTTTCGTTTCAACACTATGTTTTCGTGTTTTGAAATAAGAAGAACCGCTTAGAAGAAATAAGAAGAAATGCTTATTAGTGTGCGGGCCATATTGCGCTTCCTGTCTTGAGAGCGCTATATCTGCATGCGCCCAGAAGTGTGCCCTGTGTCATTTCGAATTATTTAGAGGTTGTTTCTATTAAAATTCACTTATTAAAATGAAAGCTTAGATTTTTGACGTATGTTTAGCTAATAGAACCATGATAGATTTAAATTTTCAATGTGCTGCGTACGTGTTTTATGTTCCTTTACTGTTTCTCGGTCAGTATGAGGGAAATTTTCTAGTAAGTAACCGAGTAGCTCTAAAATAAATCAGCCCATAAAGAATTTTCTGGTTATCTCCGCTCTCTAAAAGTGCTTTGCAAAAAATGGAGTTTACGTGTATGTATAGCACAATTTGAAAGAGACGCTACTTAAAGATACCACATAAACTGCATCGATGAAAACTGAGATTTTCTTCTGGACATCTTTATAGCTTCTTTATAACAGCCGAACGGAATGTTGTAGCGTTTTTTATTAGCAGAGAGTAGTTTGAATGCGGCTTAACAAACTTCAACTCAGATGTTTTTACACCTATGCTATTTGAGATTAGCCAGGTCAACAGAAAAAGGTATTTTATTAAAAGCCGAAGGGCGAATGAACTAAAACACGTAAGCGGAAGATGACATGAAAACGATGTACGCTTGATATGGTCGGCTCGACCGCCCAAGTCAACGTGTGCTATCAGTTCAGCCGAAGTCGTTCTACCTGAATTGTCTGATCCGTTTTAGAAATTTTATATAGGATTCGTTAAACATTTACCGAATCTCTCCAAAGAACCTGTTTTTGTTGAATAAAGGGCTAGTAAGCAATTGATCGTGAAACGATCGTGGCCCTCAGTTGCATAGTGTGCTTGAAAGAATCTCGGTGTCGGCGTAGTTTGCACATTCACAAGCAACTAGACTGTTTCATCAATTTATCCTTAGCACCCTTTGACCCATCATGTAGCATACAATGCATTCTGTAATATCACGATTTTTTCGTTGTTATTATACATAAGAAATAACTCGATATTGTAATTTCTTTCAACGTTGATGGAACCTTCGAGTTGCGTTCATCTGCAGTATTTGTTCCAAGCACCCACGTTTCCGTCGGTTTTATTACTGGTGTCAAACGCAATCAACGGTTAGATGCAGAGTGTACTAGTTGTAGTAAGCAGTTTTGACACGTGTTTTTTGGCAGGACTGTTACGTATACGTTAAGTAATTCTTAGCTTCCACCTTTGTTTAAAATGTGTGGCGAACTGGTGATGGCGTATCTGGCTTCCATACGTTTTTGTGAGCGGGTATTAGCGGCGCTTAATTTGGTTAGTGAGTCGAGTTAAAGCTCAGATAAACTACATGCAACAATACGCCACCTGAACAGATAATTGTTCTGAATGTATTATGAATCGTAAATTCGTCAAAAAATCGGGTATGGTGGTCGTTCATATTAATTTGGACACTAACAATATTCATATACACGAACCGAGTAACTTGATTCTGTTCACAGAAATGTAGGCATGTTTTAGAGATATGTTTCGAAGCAGCTAATTTAAAAAAAAGGATATAGGAACCAATTTACAGACTTAGGAGCACTCTTCGCTAAAAGTAGATGATGACGCAGATACTGGACACTGAAGGCCTTTACTCTTACCGTTGTAACGCAATTGTGGCTTCTTCTATTCCACATATGTACGATTTAAGGAAAGTATGGTTATTGTGTTACGCTCCATCGTAGTCAGCGATCTAAGTACACTGATACGTAGCTTGTCACCGAAAACCATCGACATGGGGAAATCATATTGTCTCTGAGTACTTTCTATTATAGCTTTTTCTTCAGGTTTCCGCAGGAATATTGATCAGCTGAAACCTCTGATTGTTTTGTTTGGTTCGGATGTTCATTTGGGAGACGCGCTCCAGACGTTAATTAGGCTGTCTCACTGTCAAAACGCTAATTAAATTCTAGATTTAGATTTTATGAATTTTAGACTCAAAACGGCATCACGTTGGGTAAATCTACATGTACAGAGTTATTTAAATACATATATGATAGTTCTAATTGAGGGCCAGGTGTTGCTTTCACTGATTTATCTACAAGAGCACATGCATACTTACACTAAGTTTGAAAGGTTTATCAATTTCCAGTGAGTTACAATTAGAGCTCTTCAAGAAGGTCCGTGCACTAGTGTCCATATATCTATGGTATTATGTGTATAGTATGTATATAGTGAACTAAACACAAAAGTACAGTCCTCTAAACCAATTGATTTCCGCTTACTGTCGTACATACGGACATGACGGTTTCGCTACATTCAGCTGTTGAGTAATCTGAGCTCTGGGAAAGGGAACAGTAGTTTGGTCACAATCAAATGGGTGAGTGATCTATCAAAAAGGTACACTTGCAACGCCTTCACATCACCGGATCATCGATTCTGTGAGAAGCTGTTTTGAAACATATATGGAACGCATGGGCTGCTAGCAACTGCATATGTACGAAATGAGAAAGGTTTTAAATGGAGGTGACCCCGAATGCGTTCATTCGTGGGAAACTCTACGGCAAGCCAATATTGAGCGAAACCACTTGTGAACAGCGAAGAACTTCTCTATGGTAAACCCAATGCAGAACTTGTACTTCATATTCGTTTCATGAGGGCGCGAATCCTCGCCTACTCCTCACCTGGCAGTAATGGCACAGACACCTTACTCCCGACAGCAGAGCTTTCTAGGCGGCCATCCTACAGAAGGCTGTGTACTCGGTAGAAGCACGAAGCCATAGTCGAACACTACGGGTGTCAAGAAGCGAAAGAAGCACAGTATATGAATGAGTGAGACACCCCCAGTCGAGAAGGAGCGAGCGGCCGATAACATATTTACGCCGGCCCCACGACGGAAGGAGAGCTGACGGGGGTCAATGGATTTCAAGGCGAAGTTGGGGTTAGGGTACTACCTTATAGGCGCATAGTGGAAAGGTGTCATTTGAGCCCTCGAAAAACACTTCAGCGCGAGGTACAACGCAGTACAAAGGAGAAATGGGGAGGAACCTGAGTCTACCTTCAACGTGGTAGCGGAAACACAGTATCTCGCAACACGATAGATTGCGGTAGGCCGTTGTCGTCTCCCCAAAGATAGGGAAAATAGTACTACGATATTTTAAGGGTCTCTGCGTTGCTCAGAGCGCGTATTGTCTCTATTATGGATCCCACAGGTGCACAGAACACAATTTCGATCGTTGATGTTCTCTAGCTCTCCAAGCCTAGAGCCAACGAGGGCCGATGCCAAACCTCCTCGAATTTTGCCAAGCGAAAGAGAACCGCTGGACTTGAGGAATCGTTGACCTTGTTTAAGATGCCAAACACATGCGACATTCCGTTGGTTGTTTTAAGTCGAATCAGTGAAGAAAAAAAATCATAAAGTCGTTGTGCAAAAATAAATAGGTGCATTCATATTATCTGACCGTTCCAAGTTTAGGTTTTATTTTTTCGTCATCTAATTTATTACCAGAAAACATAGTAAGGGTGTCATTAATCATAAGAGGGATTATGAAGGTTGTGTGAGAAACAAATTAGAAAAAAAAAGCAAATAGCCTTGATTCAAAATATTTGTAGTACTTTACACTATATTAGAACATCCTTTTTGGTCCCTCTTGAGAGACCATAGTTTAACACTTTGAAGAGATCCATGAATGTTACTAATCCTTAAGAAAGAAACCAACCTTTAGTCAGTAAAAAAATTATGCGCCTAGCATATGTCTCCCAGTCTGGTTTTAATCTGATTGCCCATGACTATATATATTTGCAAAGATGAAGAACTTGTCCGCAAATACTTGATTAATTCTGCTAAGGAATTGTCATACAATATCGCTTTTCTAGGGCATATAGGGCGAAAAGGTGTGAACCACTGGCAAAATCATCTTTCTCCTTCTTGTTCAATGTTGTTTACTAATTAAACCTGGATCATTCCGTAGGTAAACTTTTCATTCTCCGAATAGCGGGTCTAGAATAGAAGGTATTTAATCAACTCACCTATTCTATTCATGCTCATTTATACAAAGAGAAGGTTTCCTATGGGTCTTTACTTTCTTTTCTGATAGAGTATTTTTCGATCTATCAAACGACTTATTTTCTTTAGGAGGTTGATAGGATATACGTATATAGAGTGCAGGCAGAGTAGAGACCTTTGTATCCGCATAAACCTGTCTGTCCGCTTTTACCAGCTCGAATGTCTCTTTTATATTTCCTCGGGACCTTTAAGAGCCATTCCTTAAATTGCTATTTCTGAATCGCCTAAGTCTAGTTGCTGAATGAGTTGGAGAAAATCATTCACTGTTGAAACAATGCTTGGTCTTAGATATTTGCGGCGAACAGGGAAAAACACTGTTATAGCGGTTAATATTCAAAACGTGTTATAAATTAATTAGATGGGAAAATACATTTAACTGAGTATATAGAAAATGCTGTAAGAAACATCGGCAACTTCTGTCGTCCAAGCTATCAGACAGATTTTTTTTCCTAAACAAAGTCTCTGAAATATTTTAAATGGTGAACCAAAATGCTTTTGTGTCTTTTTACAATATATTCGGATTACAAAGGAGATACGTGTATTTCATTCAGTTATATGTATACGCCATGAGAGTTGACTTGGCCGCTTTCGTGACTACATCGTAATTTTGTTAGTATATATATATATATATATATATATAT
>MNPL01004338.1:0-16546 GCA_002081605.1 Tropilaelaps mercedesae
GTACGCACCAACACCCATTAGCATATATATATATATATATATATATATATATATATATATATATATACATCACAAGCGTTAACTTCCCAGGGCACAAAAAGCACAACGCTCTTAACAGGCATTGAAACAGACACTACGCACCAGGTTGAGGGTGTAAGAAAGCGTGTTGGCGTGTATAATGCGCCCCTCAGGAATAAAGTCGCGGTCGCCGCCCGGCGAGATCTTGCTCTTCGTAGGCTTGAGTACGATGACATGCTGCTTCAGGCTAATTACCGGATTCACCTCCTCCGGGCCGAGTGAAGCACAAACGTCAATACGGCTCAGGCCTTCGCCGGACGTTGCGTGAAACGACTCGCCATTGGGGCTCAGTCCAAAGAACTGCACGCTCCACTCAAGCGGCATGTCGCCGAACGAAGCCCACCACTTGCACAGGCACAGCTCGAGTGTACGGTCGGATAGGACGCGCACAGGGTAGGACGTCTCACCCAGCGGTTGCAGAGTGGGCGTCTTGTTGAAGCTGTTCTCGTGGAAGGCGGCGTCAGCCTGAAGTTGAACTGTGTGCACGGATACGCTGCCGGCGTTGATGGGGTCGAGCGACTTCAGCTTGATGAGACACCACGTAGCACCCGATGGCACACTGAGAAAATACCGGTTGGGAACGCCCGGTCGAAGGACGATCCTATCGCTACGGGTGTTGGTGTTAGCCGGTAGCCTAAACGATAGAGAGCATCGATGACTGTCAAGAGCAAGTACTCATTCGCATCTAGTAGGCCAACTTCAATGCGAGTACGCAATACAATATTGCTCCTGCAAGCTGGAATAGTCTTCCTTCGTATATACGAAAAAAACAGGACAAACAAACTTAAAGAATATCATAGCAAGTACTAATCCAGCGAAACCCAATAAAAAGGCCTATCACTTCTTTAGAGAACAAGTGCATGGCGTAAATGATTAACTAGCCTTGCCTTGATTCACCATTGACTCCCATTGCTTGTTTCATCAACATTTTGTACTCACTTTTCGGGCTTAATTACTGTGACTGGCACTCGAAATACAGGTCCCTTTTCAGGCTTTCCCGACTCGAAGGCTTCGATCTGTGTGAAGTGCGCCATACCCTCGGCCAAACTGCTGGGATCCACTTTGATTAGAAGTGTACGCTCTTGGTACATCATATTTAACATCGACGGCGTATTAACCCAGGAGGCATCGCACGCGAATGTGAAATTTTGATCGTACGCTGAAATACACATAATTTCATTACAACAGGACTCATACGACGAATTGTAACTGCTGTAGCCTACACTTCGTGGCAATAAAAAGTAAGGACTGTAGTAGTCCACGTTGGTCTCAAGAATCGTGGTTGTTGTCGGAGGGGTCATTCCCGTCTTTAATCAACGTATCAGAGGCCGCCTGCAGCGTAAGCTATGCTTTGCGTCCCCGCGTACTCACATGTTTTGAGATCATGAGCGACCTGTTTCTCATCCAAAAACACCGGTTGAATTCGAATTGCCTTGATCTGCGGCGTGCTGGTCTCTGAGGGTTCGCGGAGGTAGACGCCGCGCATGGTTTGGCCGGCCTTGATCTCGAACCGAAGCAAGTTCTCCTTCTCGCTCTTCGCCGCCTGCAACCACTCCCAGGCGCGTTCCACCTGAACCAAACCCTGTCCATGGGTGAATGGGTCGTACGAGGCGAACTTCAGCGAACTGTTCTCCAGCGCCCGCTTGATCAAGTAGGGCGAGATCTGCATTTCGTTTTGCTTCATCGCCGACGTCAGCAGCGCCACAACGCCGGCCGCATTTGGCGACGCCATCGACGTCCCGTTCATGAGCTGACTGCCCTGCAGCAGGTACTTAGGCACCGATGTGATAGCGGCACCGGGGGCGCAGATATTCACGCCCTGGCGGCCGTCGATGCTGCACGCCGACAATATCGAGCAACACCCAGAGCGAAAGCCATACGATGACGCGATTTTATCACATTTATCACTACATGCCGTAAATGTTACACTGGCTCGACGGCCGCGAGCACGTCAACAGCAACAAAGGAGTAAGGCAGTGTTTGGGAAGGATGAGACGAGAAAGGTCGCGACGTGTATTGCAGTGCCGTCGCTACGGAGAGTAAAAAAGTATGATTTGATCGACGAAAGAAAATGAACAAACCAACGCTAAATAACTTACGCAGGTCCTCGCGACGTCCAGTTGTAGCCGATTGTAGGGCACTTCTCTCGCAGTGAGTACTCAGCCTCCATCATATGGGGCGTCACAACGGCACCAACACCGATGGCGTTCTGGGTGGGCGGTGTCATCGTCGTCGACAAGGCCGGACCTCTATTACCAACTGACACTAACATGGTAACGTTTCTTTTGTTGATCATCTCCTCGAACAGTTCCCAAATACGCCTGAAGATGCATGTAGACAGTTAGATGAGGTGACAGGTTCAAAGTGGCGCACAAAAAGCGGAAACTTCGTTCGCATTGGGCGACCCATCTGGTCAAAACAGCTTGACCGTTACGACTGGAAAGCGTCTTTGAACGTCATTATCAAAAAAACGTTCGTGCTGTTTATTTCATGACAAGGCTATTCGCCAATCCGCAGACAGTTACAATGTGTTTATGGCCAGATGCGCCACTGTCGTACGAAGCATCACCGCAGCATTCAGGCGTCAGTGGTCACATCAACAATTACTCACCCCCGACACCACTTCGAATCCTCCCCGTAACTCATATTGATGACGTCGACGTCATGCTTCATCACGATCGCCATTGCGCGACACAGCCCAGTACCCGTTTCCATCGTGCCGACCCGAGCGTCACTTAACTGAACCGAAATGATCTGGGCACCAGGAGCTACACCATTTCTGGCGGGATTGTCGGGGACGTAGGCCGCGGCTATAGACGCCACGTGAGTTCCGTGAGCGCCTGGGCAACGAAAGAAAGACGCACGTAAACCTGGATGGTAGGATCTTTTTCAATGTTATCCAGCATTCTCGCTGCGGGAGAATAAACGTATGTGCCACCGCACTCACGACAGCGACAGAGATGACAACATAGCAATGGAACCCAATATAGCTGCAGTACCAGAGGCACGTACAGTAGACTGCAATGTTTTCATAATGGAATTTAGAGTATTGCGATCAACAATCAACATGCGGTATTGATAGATGGTGCATTGAGCGAAGATTATTCTAGCCATCCCTCGGCACTCGTCCAACATCTTGTGTCTGACGAAGTTCCATTTGGACCTTGTTTCGGTTTTGACAGCTGTAGCTCTCCAACAGCCGCTTTCAGTGTCAGAGTAGATTAGAATCCACGAAAGAGTAGCAAAACTACTTACACGTGTTGGTGACAATTTCAAGTATGTCTCCGCCATCGTACACGTTGACCGAATAACTCAGATTGTCCTCCGGTAGCAGCATCGAGGTGTAAAGCGTCTCCGCGTAGGGTCCAACGACTTCGCATTTGTCGAGTGCACCCTCTTCTGTCGTGTCAATTACTATCGGCAGCCGTTGACCGCAGAAGCCACAAGAAATGGACAAAACATTTGCTCACTCCCAACTTCGCAATTATTTCTGCGTATAACGGCTATACGAGCTAGTGGGATATGCTAACTGTAAAGAACGGTTTATATAATGTGTTCTGTTCCTACGCCTCCGGTTCCGCAGAGCTTCCACGCTCACTGAAACTATGTACGTGACTCGTCTGCGACAGGAAAACGCCTTCGACTGGCATACTGATTCACTGGCTGATTTCGTCAGAAATCCAGTGGGCGATTCCTGCGGAGCTGTATAGGACCAGATTCAGCAGAAAAGTGTATCACATGATTCGGATCTCAGCAACTTACCGGCTTGCCACTGATTTCCATTGTGCCACAGCACACAGTCGTAAACGGGTCCGAGATCAACATAGTTTTTTTCCATTTTGAGGAGAACCTCCACCCGAGCTTCGAGCTCCTCCTTCTGAGCTTTTTCGTTCCGCGACTCGACCTCGAACTGTTGCAGCTTCCTCGTCACTTCGGCAAGGGTAGGCTGTAGAAAAGTCGACCAGTTCTTCTCTTTGTAGTCCTTCTGCATGCGGTCCTTCAGTTGCTCCGGGTACAGATCGAATGCCGGCTTCAGACCGATCCGATATTTGCCTGTCGTTAGCCGATACGGTTACAGACACAGGCACATTAGCAAGAAACAGAATTCGATTAAAACATCGCTGAGTAGTCATTAGTATCTGCAACTCTCCTACAGTTTGGCTGCACTATTCACCAGGTAGAGATAGCAAAGTAGACAGAGATGTTTGCCGATTTGAGGTTGACTGTTTATGACTCTGGATTTTTTTGTTTTGTTTGTTACTACAATCAAAAATAGTCCAGCGTATTTATTCGGGGCCGATGCCGAAACAGGCGCCTCTGAAGCACACATTGGCAAAGGGCCCGGCCACATAACGGTATTAGATGTCATGGACATAGTTTTCTTTTCGTAATTGTTTTCCTACAAACCTGACGGATTCGTCCAGGATTCCGGAATCTGGAGCTTCCGTCCAGAGATTCCCGTGATGACACCATTCTCCGGAGTGACTTGTGTGCGCATATCAACATCTCCCGCCCCCGAGCCGTCCAGCAACTGAATGACTTTCGGCTTTCCATCAGTTGTGGTCTGTATTCATTGTGGTAGACGATCAGGTCGGATGCACATACAACAAAAACATACAGCGAAATGTAGACAACTTAGCTTTGTGCTTTTTCTTTGAGTATATATATTAAACTGTTATATTCAATCTATAGATCCCGAATCCACTCTATAATTGCACACAGACGTACATTCTTTGGCTTTAACGTATATTTGACTGAATACCCGAATGTCATCCGACGAAATTTAACATACGTGATGTTATTTGACATTTTTGATGTAATTTGGCATCACCCGATGATATTTAACACCGCTCGATATTATTTGGCCTTTCCGATGTAATTACAGGTTTTCGATGTAATTCGAAGCCACTCAATGAATTTTAACGTCATCCTACGAAATTTAGGGTCACGCGAGGTTATTTGACATCTCCAATGTAATTTGACATTTTTCCTTCGCTCCTTTGGACATGGTACTGGGCATCCCTATGCTTTCATCGTCATTTTCAAGGATAGCCCCTTCTGCTACTGTTTACTGACACTCAGGTAAACATATTCAGTAAAGGCCTCGCGGAAGGTGGGCCCCTTGCTCAACGAAGGCGGCTATTCCATCGTGAAGGAACGCCGATGAGGCACATTACAGACAGTCAACCGTATCAGAACACGTACTCGAATCATCAGATCCCCGAACGGTAGAATCGTGCCCGTAATTCTTCATGAGCCAAAAACACAGCGATCTGTCGTCTTCGAGAGGTTTTACTTTCCATTCGCGGCCTGACGACCTCCAGACCCAACCGTACGTAGGGGAACTTAATGTCAAACGTATATCATCGTCGGACATCGGATCCACGACGCATCCGGTGCCCGACGTTGTACGACGTCATGATGAGGTCACCTACCTATTTCAGCCGCGCTACCAAAGCCGTGGCCTGGGGCTATCCCTCGTTTTCGTCGACTCTCACCTGAAGTCCCGTCGCGCGGGGATCAACACCCGAGTCGAAGATCGCTATCACGATCCCTCGTCCGTCGTAGGTCGGATACTTGCTGAGAAATGCCTGGGCGCCGGTCTCCTGCTTTGGCAGCAGCGCCGCCTCAGGGAAGGCCGAATCGCTGAAGGCGACTGGTGCCGTGGTGTGTCTCGTCATGTTGCGTTTGGCATCGTTTTCACCGCCGTGGTCGTTACTGCCAATATCCGGGACGAACCTGTCGGTGGAGTTTGTGCTCTTGCACAGGTTCACCACTGTTCCAACTGCACCTGCACAGCCGCTATGGGTCGATAGGCCCCGTACGCCGCCTAGCAGACGGCGCTCGTCAACGTTTGTCGGCGAACGTTCGATCGCCGCGGCGAACGTCCACGTTGAGCACGTCCTGCCACCGTCGGACACCGCGGTCGTCCGGTGTTCCGAAGCGGTTTGCTGTTGCGTCGCCTGTTGCGGCAATCCGGCTGGCAGCGTCTTATCGTCGCCGCACGCACACGATGACACGACCGCTCGAGCTTCCGCCGCGAGTTTTAACGGCAGGTCAGTGCCGATGCCCGCGGCGAACTGCTTTACGTCCTTAACCTGTCGATCTTCTCGCTGGCGTTCCTTCAACGGTGGCCCTGTCCAGTTGGGTCCTGCTGTCCGCGAACCGTGTGGCAGTGCCAATACTTCGTCTGTAACTATCGTTGCTTGTGCGCCTGCTCTCCCCGTGGACAGTTTTCGTGTTTGTTGTTCGACGCGTTCGCTAGCAGACGGCTCCGTGTTGAAAGCGGCTGCTTCGCTCGTCGATTTCTCGGACAGCGGGCCCGCGTCGGCCGCGCTTCGAGCCGTCGTCGCCCGTCCAACATCTGATCCGGTCTGCGCTGAGGTCGATGACCCAGCTGATGATGCTGAGGTCGACGAAGACTGTGTGGAAGAAAGCGGTCGCTCAATGCGGCTGGACGCAGCGGGAGCAGAGGGTCGCACAGAGATGCTGCGGAACAAGCAACCGCGAATTAGCGGGCACGATCGATGGTACATGACGTTGACTCGTTGATCTGCAGGGGGTTTAAACCGTCTACTGACGCTGATCGTGCACTGGTCAAGGACGTTCGGTTTGCCAATAAGCTAACAAGCAATTCTCGGAGACGAGTTGTTCTGAGTGAGGACGTTCTTGGATGCTTGACCTTCGCGTAAACGTATGTGCTGTTTGTTTACCCGTTTGCTACAGATATCGAGGTTCGGGGAAGGGAACGACGAGTTACGGTCATGAGACATGGAACGCTCCGAACGAGAGGGAATTTAATGGTACACAGGAAAAAGTTGAAAACACTCATCTGCACATGCGCACTGGTTCGCCTATCATCGACAACGATATTCTGCTACCGACGCGCTTGACGATATTCACAGAGAGCACTTAAGAGCAATGATTCATGTCGACATTAAATAACGAATGGATGGCGGGGAAGTTTCTGGACACGAGGTCGAGCTCGATGGCTTTGGGGTACATTCGTGTGCGCCTTGCGACCGGATAAGACGCGTAGGTGCACGGGTTCGATTTCCACCGTCGCACATTTACATTTATATGGGGTCCGCCTTACGGAGTGATGTAACGAGCGGTATCGTGGACATTAAATGTTGGCTGATAGTCATCCCTAAAAATATTGTATTAGATTGAGCTCAGTTGTTTAATGCATTTGCATGCGCGCGCCTTGAGGCGACCGGAGGAGGAGGCACGTAGGTGGGAGCTGAATGCAGGGTTCAACCCTACCGTTGCACATTTACATTTATATGGGCTGATTCGTCTTATGAAGTGATGTAACCGTGAACATTAAATGTTATCTGACGACCAGCTTTAAAAAAATATAGGTTATGCGCACAAGGTAGTGCAAAATACGTCCTTAGTTTTACGGAGTAATACAAAACCGTACACAATAAACATCATCTGATGATCGGCCCAATTTCGGTAACTTCGGATATTTCGGTTACAAGGCTAACGCACGCACTATGCTCGCTTTTAACACTGCTGAAAACCATAAATAACGCTGCTTCAGCTTTTCTTCTCGCTCACGTTGTGTCCATCAGCTGATTCCTTGCTGTCGGCGCCAACGGCGGTACGATACATTCAAAAGTGTTTAGCCGGTAAAAAGGTGTATATTGCTAACGAGGCTGACGTTATAAGCGGAAAATGAAATTGTTCTTCCTATGATTTACTGAAGACGTGGCTTGATGGTGAAGTGCGCAGGATTCATAGCTTACCATTTTGTTTCTAAATAAGAAAAATAGTTAACTCCCACAAACGAGCAGAAGCGCAAAAATCCCAGAATATTTTTTGTGTTCAACGTAACAAATTGTACAAACAAACAAAACGTAGTAAACAATTGGATGTCTCCACAGATACTTGCCAAGTCTGACTAATTAAGGTGTCTACCGATTTTAGTTGTAAATTTTAGCAGTCGTTAGCAACAACTGACAATTATGTCAGCCATGCTTTGTATGCGAGATCCGAGAAATAAACGGACCCAACTTCCGAGCGATTGATTTAGTTATGGTTGAGAAACGGCCTAAGCGGAGAGTAGTTTTGATGGGTTTGGCATCTCGTTTTTCTCTAAAGCCTGACTAGATGGAGCAAAACTATAGTGCGTCTTACAGAGATTCTCATATCTGTGGCGATGCCGGCGTCTCATCTTTATTAATTTTTTCTGTTTATAGTATTATCAAACTTTTTTTGGTTTTCTAACGTTTGATATCAAAGACGAATGTAGTTTTCTACTCGTAGTTCTCATGGTAGAATATTTTGCAGCATAGAACGTAAACAGTTTAGGCTTTTGGAAGAATATAATGTAATACAACACTATGCAAATCGTTGTTTTATACATTTCCACGCAAACGACGACTACAACTCGCCTGAAAAATCCGGAGTCCATTTTAAGGTATCTAAGAATCAATAGACTCGTTAGTAGATCGGGAATGCCATCACAGGTGAAATGACGCGCATAGGGCGGTCGTTGCATCTAACGTTGGGTATGGTCCATTTGAGTCCATGCGTTGGGCGTTTATGCATATAATTTCATTCAATAATACTAAAGTTACCTGCCAGGAATATCAACCCGAAACCTTCGATAGCAAACGCTTTGCTCTGGACTCTGGCCGTAAAATGGAACTAACGTCGTTATACGGAGCGAAACAGCTTCTGCCTGTGCGACTGTCAAGTGGTCGCTGCCCAGTCGCCTAGTAAAGTTTCTATCGCATTAAATTCATTGTGACCTCTCTGGCTATTACGCCAGTTTTCACGAAGTGAGACAAGGAAGCGACTTGCAGCTGTTCTTGCGGACTTCTTAGCGCCTTTTACGACGTAACTTCTTAGAATCGGCGTGTCGCAGCTAAGTCGACGTGACGCTTTGTGTTGATAATGTCATTTCAGTTACAGGGCAGCAGATGCCATGTTAGATGTTCTTAGCAACCCGTATTATGCACGCGTCACGTTCAGAGGAACAGCAGGCCCATCCATGAGGTGTCATTGACCGTGCAACTTTCGAAAACGATTTTAAGTGTATGTGCCGCTTCAACAAAGTAAAGTTGTATTACTTTTGATCGAACTACGTCCTTGTAATAGTTGTGCAGCTTGGATAGTTCGAAGGTCGCTAATTAATATCGCTAGCGTAAACCCCTGGAGCAGAGAAATCAATAAAATTATCTGCGGCGTTATAAGCGTGTTTAGCCTTCTGGACCATCTCTTATATGAACTTCTCGAGAAAAATTTTAGCCCAACAGAAGAACCAATGGCTGTTGTGGAGAACGCTAGCGAGCTGGAAAGTGCCGTTCTTCCAAATCGCGTCTCCAAGCAACATTATCAACCTTGCTATGTTTTATATCAAGCAATTCTATTAGAGCAGTGGCCTCAGATAAGATTGGCGACACATGCGTTTACGGTGTTGGCCCACGGATGAGAGGCATAAGATTTCAAAGGCGTACCGCGAATATACAACTAAGGATCTGACCTGAGGGGCGTACGAAGACTAACTGTAGTGGGGCGATTATTTTGCGGATAAATAAACATCTAAGACACCGTGCTTTTGGTCCGTTGTTTACCTCGGGCAGAGTTCCGCCTGCTCTATTGTCATCAGCACTGTCTAGCATTTGCCGTTTGCTACTCATCGCGCCCTTGCAGTTATAAATACGTGTAGTTTAATTCAATCAATGGATTTCTCATTGCATTTCGATCTTCGCCTACTTTCCTTCAGAGATCATTACAACGAAGCCTAGTTTACCCAATTTAAGAGGCACCGTAGACACTAAATATTGGCTGATGCTTAGTCTTGAAAATATGTTTTTAATCTATTTTTCATGCGGTTCCCGTAGCTATAGCGTTCTACGTTATATCACAACTGTGAATACACATCTCGGTTGCACATCGCCTTAACGATCAGACCACTACCTGGCAGTAATGAAGTGCACGTTCTCACTCTCAGTTGTGATGGTTTCTATTTATTTTTCCGTCTCGGCCTAACAGATAACAACCGTAGCTTCGAGTTGTATGCATTTCTATGGGTATTCGTACGGAAAGGAAAAGAGTAAACCATAAATTACCATTGAACTTGACGGCGGAAAAGTCATCTGGTCAACAAAAAAAACAACACAACCTGTAAACGCCGTACGGTTTGTGAGGCCACACCAGCCGACCATCGTCCGGTCAACGGAATGGCGCCAGGGGCTGCATCAGGGTGTGAATCAATTTGAACGAGATTTTCTTCTGTCTGCACTGCGAACCATCTTCATAGAACGATTGCGTAGGACTCTGATGTAATACCAGTAGCTAAGCTAGTCATAATTTCTCATTTCGATGGTTAACGAATCCTGCCCGACATCGGCATCGTTGTAGGGCGTCGTTACAGCTCGGTTTGACGGCGAATATCTCCGCACTCAACTCCACCCGTGTGGCGGACTTGAAAGACACGAGAAAATGTCAAGTTCTATATGAATGCGATCCGAATCATTTCGTCGTTACGTTGCTATCCTGCCAGACCGCGGCCGATTCATTCCATCGTCGTTGTGTTCACCACCGCCCACCGGTAGCATGGCGACAAAAACAAACACCGCCTGCCTGGCGTCTGGGTCGCGAGCGATGGCAGAGAGCACAATTGGTGCACCAAGAAGCGATAGAGACGATAGAAGTCTTCAACGCCCCGGATTCCGCGAAGGTGTCCCGTTCGAAAGATAGCAATCAGAATCCTATTTGTTAGCCTCCGTAATCTTAACCGTTGCGATATCTCAGAGAATCTGCCGTGCATGTAGTCAGTATGTGTGACGTTTCTGTTTTTGTGGCTAGCGTTCTATGTGTGTGTCGGTCTACGGTTGAAATTTGCTCAGTTTGGGGGGCTTAATGGGCTGGTAGCTGCGTATTTGTTCACGGTTGGGTTAGGTGGGATGGGCCGTTTTGATCTAGTCCAAGCTGACGATGGCGTCGACGACGGTCGCAGCGGATCGCGGAAGTTTTTTTACTTGAAGTAATTACTCCTCCTCCTCCTCCTCCTCCTCCTCCTCTTCTTCTTCTTCTTCTTCTTCCTCCTGAAATAAAATATATCTAAATGAGAAACTAAATGAGAAAAACGCCAGAGTAGAGGATGTCCTAGCTCGACCACCGGCTACAATAGGGTCATGCAAAGGAGTCGATATCGCCGAGTCAGCTGGAAACATCAAAGGACGCAGGGAAGCTGACAAGTGAACTTATCGGTTTCGGCGTCAACTTCCGTACCAACTCGTTTTGAGTGTAACTACAACCTATGGACCAAGACAAGTAAATATGGCGCCCGGCTCAGCTTGCTTAGCGACCCTCATGATAACTTCGAGATGATACGGATAACAAAATAGTTTTTCTCCATAAACGTTAGAGCACTCTGACCTCTTCCTGTTCTTCCTGCTGCGGCGGTGGTGCCTGACGCTGAAACCAGAGGCCAATCGGAAATCGTTATTATCACTCCCTACTAGAATTTATTGGATATTTGTTGGGTAGACGAAAATAATTTGATACTTTTGATTTACGCTGACTTAAATATTAAGGGAGTATACCCTCGGAAATAGATCGAAGAAAAGAATTCGCAGCCTCGCAAAAAACGCGAAAAAGACACAAATGATTTAGATGACTAAAACGAATACATGACAATGAATACATCACTCAAGACATTCTCTAAAAAGAGAGATCTGGTCTATGTAATGGGTGCAATGAGTTAAGATGTTGTGTCGGCCTTTGTTAGCCGCGTCTACATGTTCGTAAAGAAGAAACTCTGTTTCGTGAGAACTCTATATATGAAAGAAAAAAAGCGACGTACTTGTGGTGGGCTGGGCTGTCGGGGTGGTGGTTGGTAAACAGGTTCATCATCGTCTTCGTCGTCATAGTCAAAACCTCGCCTACGGAGAACTTCTTTATTTTTCGGGTTCTCGGGGTCCCATACAGGCAGTTTTCCACCAGATGATTCCTAAGCAAAAATGATACCAAGAACGGTAAACAGTGAATGCGCTTAGTACAGTGTCGTTTCAAAAGCACATAGTTTACTAGCAGGATTTTTGAAGCTGTTAACTGCAATGCTTCAAGCACTAATCACCGACCTTATAAGGGAAAAACTAACATGGAGACACACTGTCTCTATCGTCATTGTTTATTATTTTTTAACCACTTTATAATAATAATAATAATACTGCTGTCTACTTTCTTAGAGCTTTGCAGAAAGCTCCTCATGTATATTTGTTGTTGCAAATAGACCTGAGAGCAAAAAATACATCACGCTTGATGTATTTTTTGCTTGAATTTATCGATCAATGGTGCAAACATGTGTCAAACAAAGTATGTGCCATTTTGGAACATGAATGCGTTCATAGTTTAGTCAAATATCTAAAAAAGTGGAAATTTTTCTACAGCGGAGCATAAGAACCGCGAATGCGCGGAAAATTCGATATTTACCTTGAATGTCATGAGTTTGTTCTCCCATTGCTTCTCGGCTTCAGCGTCGTATTGTGCCTCAAAACCTCCGGAAAACAGCTCTTTCTTATCGGTGAACGACCGACGATCTGTACGCCTTTCGTATTTCGATGCCACTTGAATTTTGGGCTGTTAGAAAACCAGATTTGTAATAGACAACAAATCCCGCCTGAGTAACACTTCCCGGCTGATACCACTGTTACATTTCTATCGCATCGATGTGACACAAATGCCTTTCATTATTATATTAAGGAATATATGTGCCCAATGTGTAGTTCGCGCCCATTTAATTACATTACGCAAGTGCGCATAGATACGCTGGAACTTCTGTGGATCTCGCTTATTACAACTAGTAATAGGCCACTCTACGTCACTAATAAAAATGAGTAGTAAATGTGCGTTGTACTTTCAGCAATAAACATCATTATTATCGTTGTAGAACAGAAGACGCCTTTTTGCACATGAAGGGAATGCATCATCATACCACATTATGGTGATCTATATTATACCGCACTATGGTGATCATCATATACTAGATCAACCGGGCCTTACCTTTGTCATCCTATAAACGCCATAATTGACTTATTCAGAATCTTTACACAGACTATAAAAAAACAATCAGGTGCTCTAAGGCATACGGTCCCACGGTGTTCTCACTCACCGGATGCGGTCCCTGGAGAGCCCTGTGAAACACAAATGTCAGATTCGGCATCGCTTAGAATACCGACACAATGATATAAAATATATGATATTCCTTAAACCTGTCTAATTCTAGCTAAATTAGCTAGAAGCCAATCACTGAGACTGAAGAAGCCGATAAAAAAGGATAACTGGGACCGGCTCGCATGAACCAGGGGACTGGAACCTGCTTTTTGACCATTCTAAATACTAAGTGAAAAAGTTGCTGTTCTTTACGAGATCTTCGCATGCAGCAAGGATGCTGTTTAAAGTTCGTAAGGTTATAACTGTGAACTACGTCTTGACTAAACAGGAATGCTTTTTGCTCATAGGCGTTCCACCAAAGTGTCGCTGGCGTTAGCCTCGCCGCGTGCGACCATCTCATGACGGTCCAAAGCACGACGTTTTGCAACATCTAAATTTCAAAAGCGCATCCTGTATATGCCTTGCTTCGTGACAGTTTCGTTACACCGGCCTGGCGAATGTTGTTGAGATTGCTCGCAGCAATAACGTAAACTTACTCAAGTCAACTTACTCGGGATCGAGGCCCTTCTTGAGAGCCTTACTTCGGCTGATCTGCCGCTGTCGCTCCGCCAGTTCCTTAAGCTGTAATGAAAGAAGGCATCTTATTGTATCGATTCGTGTTGAAATACTGCACAAACTCTCTCCTATACGATTCGATATGTCATGTCCGGGCACTTACATCGTATTCCTGCACTTTGCGACGCTCCTCTAGATCGTACTTTTCAGCCTCCAGCGATTTCACCCGCTCCCAGAGCTCATTCGCGCGCTTCTTCAGGTCTTCGACGGTCGCCCCTTCGAAGTCGAGTGGCTTGACCCGAAGCGCCAAAATGGCCTTTTTGTCTTCCTCGAGCTGCTCCCGCGTTTTGCCCATTTCACCGCGGGCCGCCATTACGTTAGCGAATTTTCCGAACACGCCTGCAGCAATAAGGCGAGAAGGATATATAATCACAGCTGGGTATTTGTATTCTTAATCATGAGTTCGGTACAAAATACAATGTTATCGATGATTGCATTTAGATATTTGGCGCTGGCGTGCATTGCATCACTACCTTACTCGCATTGTCCGTAAACTGCGATAAATTTCCGCCTCGGCGGCACAAAAAATGTAAGCATTGACAAGGCCTGCAGCTTTGGAAGTTTCGCATTTTGGGGGGTTCATAAATATGGGCGCCCAGCTGATCGTCAGGATTGGGTTTCAATTGTACGAAGCGAGCACCATCGGTTTGCAGTCCCGATTTAACGAAGCCATTTCGAAACATCGCGAACCGCCTGTTGCCTATTTTGATTTGAGTCGCGATGCATTATTAGGACGTTTTCTGCGCGCGATAGACAAGTGTATATCTAACAATGTCAACACACTGTGTATTAAATACACTGACCAGATCCTCCAAGAGCGGCAAAGTTGTCCATATCCTCCCTCTTTATGATAGTGAAGTTCGGCTTAACAGGCTCGTTTTCCTTGCGCTCTTTGGCAGCTTGCATGGCCTGTCGAACAAAAGCTCATTAAGAGTCATAGGATGAATAGTCATCGTTCTAGGTAACGTTCAATGAAATCTCCGGATGTTTGAACAATGTGTCAAATGTAAGCTTGACATAGAAACGCGAAAAAAGTCTCTGTGCTAAGAATGCTCCAGGCTATACAAGGGAACAGATAGTGGGTTTGAGTGAGTCACTGCTCCAGCGCCACAGGGTCAAGCTGCACGGAAAGCAACAGCAACAAAGATAGATTTGAGTAATTCATCGTGATCTAGCTAAGATAATGTGCACATCAGGCGCTAAAGCGGTTTTCAGGCAACTTTCTTGTTCATGTGAACATCGCCACTTTACGGACAGATGATGAACTTTTCATATATTAGTCCACTTTCGCACTCACCTGCCGCTTCTTCTCAGCCTCCTCAAGACGCTTCCGTTTGGCCTCAGCCTCGCGCATTTTCTTCTCTTCGAGCTCCCTTTGCCGTTTCTCATCCTGAACCCTCTTCTGCTCAGACAGTTGTTTCTCTTGCTGAGCGCGCGCCTCCCGCCGCTTGGCCTGACGCTCCTGCAAAAGAGTTGAACGCTGCGGATCCGAATAGCAGTCTCGAGTTTTCGTCCACCGTTCCTTTCTACGGTTCCAAGGCGAGACACATTGATCATCGTATACTCATGTGTCTATGAGGCCGCACGAAATTCGAATGTAAAGAAATTGATAGAGATAAACGTCTCGAACGCAAACAACGTTCAGCGTCATCTATCGGATACTTCTCGCGACCCAATAGGAATTTTATATATTCAGGTTTTATTTATCTGTTTATTAACTGTTCATTCAGAGAGGACGCGTCTTTCGGAAATGTAAAACTACTTCATCATTGACGCCCATGTGCACCTTCCCATGGCTGTTACAGGGTGCTCACAAATTAGGGTGCGCACAAAAGCCTATGCAAAGTGCAGAAGACTGCTCAAATTCACTTTAAGCGTTCTAAGTAGATGATGTCGTGCAATTTCGTCCACCCGTCTCGCTACGACTCCCACTCATCTGTCTGTTCGTTGTATGGCTGATGCCTTGCACTGATACTACGCCTTCACACACTGAATACACACGAGGTCATCATCTCAGCACAAATACGCAGACGATTGAAGACGATATTTGGGGCAATGGTGGCGAAAACCGCTGATGCCATTGACCGTCATGTGGAACCAGAATGGTGAAGCGTTCCAAAGCCCAGATTTGGACGAGTACGTAAACTAGACCGCTTGAAAGTCTGTGCGCCCTCTTTGCCCTTTTCTTCGAGGCAGACCGACGTAAGCTCGATCAGGGCCTCATTGACAAGCCGACGCCGAGCTCGCCACGTGCTATTACA
This sequence comes from Tropilaelaps mercedesae, assembly GCA_002081605.1. Lineage (NCBI taxonomy): Eukaryota > Metazoa > Arthropoda > Arachnida > Mesostigmata > Laelapidae > Tropilaelaps > Tropilaelaps mercedesae. The sequence goes on from MNPL01004338.1 coordinate 16,089, forward strand.
GGACTGTCCACTTGGGTATGTCAAGTGTTCCATAGAATGAGGCCTACAGTGTCTATTGTTGACACTGTATTGGTAGGAAATATCCAACGCGGAGCTTGTCTTCTTTCTTAGCCTTTTTCGTATCGGAGGCTTGAGCAGCGTAACTCGTTTGCTATCCCTATTATAAGAACCACTGGATAACGGCAAGCTGAACAAAAGTCTTGATGAAACCAGACCATATGTGTAGACTCAATAGATACAAGCTAATGCTGTGCTTGATCATACGTGTGGCGATATAGACTCAGGGACCTGTCTTCATTTCTTCGTGATAATTACATAATGACACGCTGTGGACAGGGTATTCCTGATCGCGGTAACGCATTTAGGCAAGGGCCTCGATATTTCCCACCTTGTATTTTTTTTTTAAAGCTGACCATCAGCCAACATTTAACGTCCACGGTAGCAGTTTTTGCATTACT
>MNPL01004340.1:9106-27603 GCA_002081605.1 Tropilaelaps mercedesae
CCTCTCGATCCTCAGCTGGCGGCCAGTCCAGATTTTATGAAGCGGTTCTCGGCGACGGTGTTGGTCGGTCAGCCCTAGCGATGCTTCTCTTCGGCCAGCTGGTCACGCTGCAATCGCCAGCTCAACTGACTGACTTGTGTTATTTCTCGAAGTCAACTTATAGTGGTAACCCGATTTCTAGCCGGCTAAACTGTTCCTTGCCAGCGTCCCGCTATGATGCGTGGCTCGGGGAGTTGACCAGCGGGGAAAAGCGCCTCCTCGTGGAACGACCACGTTCCGGACAGCAGCACATCGGGCGCAAAGTTCGACGCCGGCGGACGAAAAACTCCCGACAATGGCGGCGGCAGCAGCAGCAGCAGAGGCAAGCAGAAGTAATCGAAACTGTACCTACCTAAGGAGCTGGTCTGCCGTGAGGCTCGGCAAATTTTTTTGCAAACGAATGGAAACAAAGCATTAGTTCGTGACAACACGCGTCTGTGTGTGTCACTCACTGGGTTGGCAAACGCGTCACAGGTTGCCACTGTACGTTAGGAAGTTCCGTGGCTCGATTAGACGGTAAACCAGACAAGGAAAAAACTATACAAGAGCGATAAAACGAACGGCCGAGAATATCGGACAAGACGTAAAAACAATCTGGGAAATGACAGCACAAGAAGCAGCTCAGACTAAAACCAAGACCGGGTCGCGTAATGATCGGGAGCATGAGAACGCAGCACCTTGTGCTGACGCTATTTATGGCTAACAACCCCGTCCAAAGTCAGTGAATGTTTTCGCTCAGTCTTCAGCACTACCGGCGGCTGTTGATGCCAATTGGGTCCATTGACATTGATACGAGGTGCTTGTTTCCGTGGTTATCGCCGCTCGCATCTTCGTTTGAAAAAAGGCGCGCTAATTCACATCGTCGCTTTTTCCAGAAAAGGTCGGCAAGCTCACCGATTCGGCAAACTCAATGTAGACGCGGGAGTTGGTGGTCTGCTGAAAATACGTGTCAGACTAGACAAATAATAACACTGTCGAGTAATAGTGCATGTTTTGTCTTGACATTGCTCAGAACTCGTACCATGTCGGGCCACTGAATTGAATTGCATTTTATAGCCTCCGCGATGAGTGAAAAATTGTGGAGTTCATGCATCCAGTGCTAAACGCTATTACAAATCAGCTTGTTTAGTAACTCTTCACTTCGTGCTGGAGTTTAGTTGCCCAATGGTTCGGCGTTTGTGTTGGCAATTCTAGACAGATGCTGTTTTTCTCATCCGTCGTCCGAAAATTTATTTTCATCTTGACGAAGCCTGCACTCGTCCGCCGGCGCTTGCGGTAGTTGTAGAACTTCCATGTGGACAAACCTACTGTGGGAATATTGGAGATTTGAATGCCCATTCAACAAAGTCAGCGGTATATGCTCTGACACTGAGCAGGTCTGTCGCAACGGAAAATTTGGCCCAATCTTCACCAAAGTTTATGTCCCCTAAATCGCCTCGTAGGGCGTGGGTATGCTCCACTTTATTCTTGTACGCGGTGATATACGCAGACGTAATGCGAATATGTAATTAACACACACTCTTATCTAGTATTCCATTAGGAACTGGTGTTAATTATGACACAGCACCCGCTGACTGTGCGAAACGTATGAACATCCACGCGTACCCTGCTACAAGTTAAGGCTGGCCTTCAGCATCTCCTCTGACGAAAACGACGCTTCGTTGCTGTGAAGACACCGCGTCGACGACAGCCGCACTTCCCTTATAATTTGTCCATTTCCACACAGCGAAAACCCAATATATACATATATATATATATATATATCTTCAGTATGATTTTATATTGAAGTAGTATCGATAGAGTGTTGCCCTAATAATCGGCTACAGTGAGCCGATGCTATTCGCTCACATTACGAGCGAAGTGCATGCGCAAACGTGGCACTGGCGGGAATATCTTCACGGCACTATTAAATAGTGCTAGCGGATAGTTGAACAACGTTCAGCCTCTGGGACAAACGACTTTAAATCAGCTGAAGAAGGGACGCCTTCACTATACGCAACATACACGCAATTATCTGGCCAGGGTGCCCGCGCGCGATATAACTAAAATTGAAAGTTTTTTTATTTAATCAGACGCCACCGCCGCCGCCGCGTTTCGCGTATCGTTCGTTCTCTTCTACGGTGAACCGTTTCCTCGTTCTTTTTACAACTACTCAGTTCATTGGCTCGAGGGAGAGTCTATATAGCATCAATATATAGATACATATACGCGTGTACCCACGAGTAACCTCAAATCCAGCAATGGAACGATTTCATCGACGGCCAGCAGACCATTGCTTCTCTGTGCGGTGTCCGAACTTTAATATCTCCGTATTGACCCTGCTAACTTCGTTTATTGGCCATAAAGAGCATTCCTCTTCGCCAGACATGGGTGCTACGCCGATAAGCACAGAAGTAGTGGGCGCGACCCAACGGCCTGTGCTAGTAGCCTACACGCTAGAAGGGAGGAGGCCATGGGGGCGCAATCGCGTGTGGGCGCGTACACTGGAAAGGCGCGAATCATTGAAAAGGTTCAGCAGGCGTGATCGACGGCCCAACACGGCGACCCTTCCATTATTCGTGTGTTTGTTCAGCAGAGAAACATTAACAAATAGAAAAAGTTCGACATGGCAGCGACGTCTTGTTCCTGTCAGTTGGTGGAGCGTTGCTTCTGAAACGTAAATAGAGCCGAAAATCTTCGAGGATATATTCGAGGAGTAATTAAAACCTCATGTCGATTTGCTTCTAATCTATATGAAATGTTTTGCACGTTTTTTATTTGACTCGGCATCGCGGAACTTGTTGAGCAGAGACTCATTTACCGAAGTCGAAAAAGAATCCGAACTTCAATCTGGGGGCTCTCGAAATGGACCCTCCATGTAAGATATTCTAGGACGGATCGTGCTGCCCATCAGGATCTCCAAGAGGTTAAAAATAAAATGCTCAGAGACTGAACTGCTCCGAGCTGGCTATGCAGCTTTCCTGCCGAGGAGAGCAAAACTATCACACGATTTCAGCATTTTTTTCTAATTAGAATTGACGTTGTGTTTGGTGCACCCTACGTGTGCGACTATGCGTCAGAGACGTCTCAGCCGAGTTCCCGTTCATCATCGAACGACCTGAATCACCTAAATTTCACGTAATCCAAAGTGATCCGACACGTGGTTTCCGCCGCTTCTGCTGGGGTCGTCTACGTTCTACGAACGGGTGACGGCACCAAGCGAATTTCTCGTGCAGATTTTACGAACTAGATATCGATCAGGTTGATCAGGTTCTCTCGCGGCTGCACAAGTCGGCACATTCATGGCGAATTGCATTAGCAGCTTCTTCGTGTATTGGCTCTCGCGCTGAATAAGCACAGTAAACTGTAGTGCGTAAACTGTAGTGCGTAAACTGTAGTGCGTAAACTGTAGTGCGAGTTGCTGCTTGGCTGTGCACACAAACACGAACCAGTGCTCATCGATTCGAACTGGAGAAGAAACTGCGAGAGTATCTAACGGCATGCGATGCTTTCGAAAGTGGTCAATTTAGCGGAGACTATCAGCTGCATAATTTTCAGCATTCTTTTACTAAAGAACGGTTTGATCTTCGAATATTCGGCGCGCGCGTACGTATTAACCGGATATCAGATATGCGCGCGAATCACCGACCGCGCGAAGGTACGTCCTGTTTGTCCTAGAGAGGAGACTAGTGCCGATGGGAAATGCAGATCAGTTCCGTGCGATGAGAAGTTAACTCGAGCGTCGACCCTCGTCGTGTACCTTTCTCCGGCTTTTTAGAGTATCGACTTTCCATTAGGCCAACAGCCCGCGGGACCGCAAACGGCCTGTTCTCGTCAGCGAATTTGGGGTTCTACTCGGTCCGACAACCGGAATTGGCGTGCCATAGAAGGTCACTAACGAAAAATTGATTTACGTGAGGCCTTTTTGCGCGGTCTCTCTGCGACACCTTCAGGCAACCAACTCGGCGGCATAATTGAGCTATGAATGAACCCCTGGCTTTCGACTGTGTTCAGAGGGACTTCCGTCGACGCCTTTTTACGTAGATATCGGCATTTCGTATAATGTGTCCCTGTCGGAGCGTTCAGGCAGTGATAAGACGCTCGAATTCTAATGACCTGTTTCGCGCAGAGCTCCCCGAACTGGCCGAATTTGTGTTCGGGTTCTCGTTTCTCTTGCGGATGACACAGCCCTGGAGAATTCACAATGGGAAAGCGACAATATAAGACACGTTCCGTCTCAAACGCCGAATTGCTTGTTGGTGATGCCCATATGGGTTCCAGGGTCCTACTTTGCCGTACGAGGACCCAGTCAGGCATCGATCGATCGATAAATACGGCGAAACGCATTTGTGGACGATACGAGGAGGAGTAAGTGTGGCCCCCTCGTGGCTTTGGTGTTTTGCAAATTGTCTACATACAAACTATAGATATCGGAGACTCTAAATGGAAGATTCAGAACAGTCTCTGATCTTTATAGAAATCTGGTGCTAACTGAAAATTCTCGTTTTTTCGACTCGAGTCCTCGAGTCTAATCATTCGTCTTCTCTAAAAGGGTCCGTTGTCGACAAAGTTAGGTCATTAGTACGTTTGGCTTTGGCTTTACAACCTAAAAGCCTCAGCGAAACGCCTTTACTCGATGGCCGAGTGCTTTGAAGGGAGCTCGTCCAGGCAAGCGACGCCAGAAAGGATTGGCCAACCGATGGGGTATTGATGGGGGAAACGAGGAAACCGTGGAAAAATGTGCGAGAGCGAGAGGAATTCCACAGCCGCGGCCAGATCCTCTGGTCAGCAGGGACGGCAGTGCATAATTCAGCCGAAACTTGCAATCCATCAGGGATGAAGATCACTTGCTTGTCAAAACGAGCGAAGGAGGTCGACAAACTTTGCCAATTGACGGGCGGCTTAGACGGGATGGTTTTTCTTCTGTTATCGCATTCACTGAAAGCACTGCCAATGAAAGGGTTCGTTCGATTTTCATTAGGTTGTAAGAGGGATCTACAGAAAAAAGAGAGAGAGAATGCTTTTGTGACACTGACGGCCAGTTGGCTGTTAGTCATGTAGGGTTCTTAGTTAGTAGCGAACAAACGCTTACTCTGGCCTTCTGATTTGGGGAGCTGTTGAACCCACAAAGGACGGCATAAGCTTCATGTCGTCGACAGAATGAGTCCGTCCAAGATTTCGAGTGATTTCGAGATTTCCTAGCGATGAGAGAGACATCCGTTGGACGATCCACCTTGCAGGCGTTCGGTGACATTCTGCTACACCTGACGAAATGTCATGCCAGAACATCATGCGATTCGTGCTAGACTGCTCCTCGCTTTTCCAAACTAACTTGTCTCCAGCCAAATCCGGTTAATTCTCCATGGAACTGCGCCGATAAAACGACAACATGGAAACTCTTCCTAAAAATCTTCCTAAAAATGCAAACGCCTGTCGGGCGTGCTATGTCGGCCTGTTGTGCCGCCGCCCGCAAGAGGCTCAAAAGTTCTTGAGTGTTCGTTAGCATTGTCACAATTCGTCCCATCCACTTGGCTATTATAACACGCGCACCGGCAAGCGGAAACGCTCTTTTTCAATTATTTGCACGCCATCCATCCACTTTCAATTCGGAGAAAGCCGATCCGCGTTTCGTTCCTCATGCTGGCGCGCTTTCCTGCAGCGGCAATACCCATCGCTCTACGTTGCTCCTCACGAAGTCCCATCGAAGTGACTTCGTGAAGCCTTTTCTCGTCGGCGTTCCGTACGTTTTCAACTCGTAAGGCAGTTTTCGACATCGCCTACGATCCAGCCATTGGCCGCGTGTAGGGGAAGGGGGGGAAAAGACTGTCATGTGGCCGATTCTTCCCGACGGTTCTTTGGGACCCCCTCCCGTCATGTAAACATACTCCCCGGGGAGTCCTCTCGAGTGCCGCTTCGCTGTGTACGCGCGAGGAAGCAACGGCAGCAAAGCTAACATCTGCGTAGATCTGTTTCGCTATCCTGAATTCGTTACCTATACCTTCTTCCCGCTCCCCCCGTTCGATAGGGTCTCGTCCATGTGCGCATTCTCCCTTCCATGGCCGGCCACCTCCTCGAAGACGATCTCTCGGCGTTGATATGTTCTTGGATGGTGACGGCCATGTTCGCCACACACTTTCATTTCCTACTCTCCGAGGAAGTTGGCCCGCCCGCCGCCTTCGTGTTCGAGCAGACGCTGCTGCCATAGACGTCCAAAAGCGTATGTATGGCTATCGGGTATGACGCAACGGGATTGCATGGGCTCAGGCCTCAGGCAACACAGGAGAAACCTGACATTGGCCTGACGGCAGGCCTGAAGACGGCTCGCTGCTGCTGCTGCTGCTGCTGCTGCCGCAAAACTATGCTGACCAGCGAACTCATCGGCAAAGTCTGTATTCTACCCGAGTGTCTGTCGAGATGACATGGAGATGATATGGAGGCCAAGCGGCCGTCACCGAACGCTGCAGACGCCGCAGCGGCAATCCTCAGCCGCTTGTTCGATGTCCGCCAAACAAAAACCCCGTGAACGAGAATGTACACACACACACACACACACGCAAACACACACAAGAGAACAACGCAGCCACTCAGACAGGAAGGTACGTATACGCTTCGGCGCTGGCTAACGGAACGTTGAGTGGGGCCATCCGTCGATGGAGGTTGCTCCGAGGGGACTTTCGCGCCACTGAGGGCAGATGAGGTGTCGGATACAGTGGCAGCTCTCTAGGCGGTAAAAACAGTCGTCGAACTCGCCGGCGAGATTGGTACAGTCAACCAACCGGTTTTGTCTCTGCTGTTGCTGCTGCTGCTGCTGTTGCTGCTGCTGCTGCTGCTGCTGCTGTTGCTGCTGCTGCTGCTGCTGCTGTCGCATGTAACCTGGCAGTCCCCATGGGCGACTATCTACGGCCATGTAAGGGAAAAAACTTGACACCTTTTTGTCTTGTTCCGCCTAACATTGGCCAACTCCGGAGCGACCCTCCGCAGTCCAACGCTTTCGATGTATCCCGTCTGTCTTGCGGAATGTAGCAAGTTCATGTCTGTGAGGTGCTCCAGAATCGAATCCTGCCGGACGAAACATGTCAAGTGGGAGGAGGGCAGTAACTGTGTGGCGTAGCATCGCAGAGGTAGAGTTTTAGATGACTTCTAAGCGACGAGAAGAGACAAACGCTTGTTCAACTGCTCGAAGAGGGAAGCGTTGGCACGGGGAGCACGGCGAGCCGAACCTGAGGCATTTACAGCCGAAGTTGTCACCATTGTGATACGATACAGCTGAAACCTGTAATTAAACTGCATTGATTTGTCGCCGATGGCGACGTTGTCCTCAATGCAGGCAAATACAAGAAAAACTTAAGACATCTAGAACGTACAATGAGACGAGAAGAGAACGCCCAAACGTGATGTCGACCCAGAAACTTGAGGTGGCATTCGTGGCATCTACATGAAGCAATTCTCAAAAATATTGCTCCGTTCCGAATTTAACGGCACTCCATTGTGCATTGAAGACGTGTACGAGTGATTACAAATAGAGATGTGCATGTTCGCCGGGATAATGCCGCTGCAACCATGTAACTTTTCTGACTAGAAGACGAACTTCGGAGCCTAAGGGCACGGGCGGTTAAATTAGCATTTTAGATGCGCTCGATATCTGCAGGGTACGCGACTTTAGCGCGACCCTTTTGAATCCTTTCCGCGAAAGGATGGGTGATCGTTTGATATGCAAAGATCACCGATTCTGGTTTCTCATAAATAAGAGATTACAGTTTGTTCGGCAAACATCATGGTGCTGCTGCTGCTGGCGGGCTAAGATGGCGTCTCGCCTGGAGTGCATCCGCCTGGAGTTCACCAGGCGCCTGTGGAAGATGTCGTCGTTCGCTGAGCAGTGCGAGAATCATTTCGTACATCACACGAGAGGGAAAATTGAATTATGAGTATGCGACACCAGCCATCGTACAAAAGAGCCGTTTGGAAGTCGCGGTGGTTCGAAGGGCGAGACCGCGCGTTCCCGTGTCGCAGCGTTACGGGACGACATCTATAAGGATCATAATGGACTCGGAGTGGCCGGGTGGCCTGCGCGCGTCCGCAGGCCTCGTACGAAGTTTCGCACGGACTGGCAGATCGGGACAACACGGACGTGCGGCTTTCTTCGAGAGTCCGCCGGTTTCTGAGCGAGCTTCTCTTTGAGACACGTAATGAGACACACCAAGTTGTTGTTCCGGACAATTATTTCGCGTGATATAAAATTCAGTTGTCACTAAGGAAAGGGAACTTATTGGCGTGCGAAACATGAAGGCTGTTGTTCCTTATCGGCAAGCGACGTCTGTTCCTGTCTAGCGAGCACATTCGCTGGCCATTGCATCGTCTGTGTTTTGTGCGTTACACAAAAAGAGGAAATTGTCGTGTTTAATGACACCTGCCATTTCTACGCAGGACACGATTTGGACGTATAAATCTATAACCTATTGTCTACTATATGTTCTCAATTGGATGAGCGCAGTCTGCGGAGAGGTAGATACAGGTTTTGCTTTCAGCCATGAGAAGACACGAACAGCAAATCTCACGCTATTTTCAACCAGACGATTTGTCGATACGTTCACTCGTTAGATGCGGCCGTTGATGGTTCTCTTGATTACGTTTTATGGTGACGATGTGATGATTGCAACAATCCAGCCCGCTGGGCGTTAATCTGTACAGAGCACGCATCGACGCAAGAACGTAGATTAAACGAGTGATGATGACGATTGTCTATGACAGAGGCAACATGATATGACATGACAAACAACAACAGCAGCAGCAGCAACAATGACAACGACAGCACGAGTAACAACAATGATGACGACAGCGACGAAAACAGCAACAACAGCGCGGCCGACAGCAACGGCAGCAGGAACAACAGCAGCAGCAGCAGCAGCAACAGCAGCAACAGCAGCAGCAGCAGCAGCAGCAGCAGATCGAAATAACAGATGTTGGTTGAGATTACTCTGAGCATTAATCGAGCATTCGCTTTAGAGCAATGCTTCTACGATGTCGGGTTCGCTGGTTCACAAAAAGATACACGTGGGACTTTTCCTAACGTCGGCGGCTACAGCTACGAGAGGTGGTCGAACAGAAAGGGATGGCCATGTCACGTTGGATTGTAATCGACCCACCGTGACACTGACGAGTCGCTTTCGGGTCGCTTCAAAATATCTTCAAACACCTCAAGCCGCAGCTGTTCATAAAATGAGTGTCACTTTGGCACTTAATCGTACTGTAGTTGATTTTTCCTCGTGCGCTCATAGATGCGTAACAGCTTGCGTGGCAGATGTGTAATATTTACAAAGGTTTTTTTTTTCGCTTAAAGAAAAACTCCATCATATCGTGTCGAAGGTGGAGCGTTCACCAGTTTGTCAAGCAATGTAGATAGTCGACAGCTTCTATATCGAGACTCAGGAACGAGCAGGAAACGCAAAAGTTTATGCAATAGCTTCCACGCAGTAGCGGTATGCAATTTCAGTCGCTGGCTGTTCCAGCCATCCGCGGAAGTCTGCGGAAGGTGCTTTGTGTGTGTGTGTGTGTGTGTGTGTGTGTGTGTGTGTGTGTGTGACTTGTCGTGCCGTGCTACGTAGTGCATATTTGTGCCGTCGTGTCCCCTTCTATTGACGTTGTTTCGGTGGCTAACACTCGCCAAGTTATCCCGGGTCCGATCTCATCACTCCGAAAAGTCTTCACCAGCAGGGAAAATGAAAGAACTGCTTGGGTCTGTGGGTGCCTTTGGGTGTTGGTCTCGGCGCGGCGGGATAGGCAGCGCTCGGATGGGAAACCGTGAAGTCGCTAAAGTAGAAGCCCAACACAGAACGGGGGACTCTCTGGTGCTTCGCGTCCTTCTGGAGCTAGGCTCCCGTCAAGGAGGACAGCGTTCCTTTTTTCTTTTGGGCCCACTCTCGGCCACTCACTTGTGCGGCTCACCAAGTCACCAACTTCACCGTGGTTGTTGCCGGCTGTTCTCTATCTCGCTTTTCGTCTCGAAATTTAATTACCACAATGTAAGCGTCGGCGCGTAGGTCCCGGAGCCGGCCAATTTGGCCAAGATGGCGGCGAGGACGAGACCCTTCGTCGCGCTGGCATGTCGCAGGCGAACAAGGCGGCCCTATCGCGTATGAACATCGCATGAACACGGCAAACTTCTCGGTGCGCGTGGCGCCTCGCGATAAAGCCCATGAACATAGAGACGACAAAGTAATCCACACTGATAGGACGGACGGTCTGTGCTAGAAGCAGACGGCAAGCGGAAGAAAGTCGCTGAGAAGACCTCGAACGCGACGGGAACGTGGAGCCCGCATAGTAAACGTGGTAGCGCGTAAGACAAAAAAAAAAACATAAAAAGAGAGAAGTTCCTTAGCAAAAGCGTACGCCATGTACACTCATGGCAGGTTGAAGCCTACGCCGTGAAATCCTCAGCAACCCTCGAAGTGTCGCTGTCGGGGCTCAATGGTGAAAAGTCGTTACGACATTGCCGAGTTGTCTCCGCACGAGACCGACATCGGAGCTTTTTCACTCTGCACCACGAGAAAATTTTCGAGCATCCGCATCAAGTCACTTCCTCGCTAGAGCATCGACTCCCGCCGCTCAGCTGTCGCCACTACTCCGAGCGTCAGCGCGCGCAAAAGTAGCTGCATGTGGAGAACCACTTCCTTAGCGTATCCGCACCGGAGCGCAATGTCCAGCGCGCTGCCAACGCTACGGTAGTGATTCCTGCTCCTGGAGGTTGCCGGAGTCGGCAACGCGTCGCGAGACAAAAAGATTCGTGGCAAACGGTCAAGCGATATACGCTGATGGGTCCAATGAAGGTGGAACCTGATCAGATTAGAATGACTGTTCAACTTCGAGACGCCATCGAGCGGCACAAGCGGCTACAGCCCCTCGAATAGGTCGTTCAGTTGCGTTCAGGCGCTTGCATTTTTGATGCAGGCAGCTGACAAAGTTCGGCATCCTTTCCTTGTTCAGACGACAGTGGAAGATTCAATGGAAGACCGTACTCTGCTAGACGCAAACGAAAAACTGGGACGGGAAAACACGCTCTGAAAAACGCGGACTCTTGTGAGCGAGCCTCTATGTGCAATTGAACGATGGAGACCTCGTGAGCAGGTTCTAAGGCCATTGAGCTGCAGTTGAGCTGCAGTTGAGCTGCTCGGTAGAGCCAACTAACTGATCGATACGAGGAGTCAGCAACGAACGTTGCTCATGGAACCCAGGCCCTAGTCATATCTACTACAACTATTCATCGACTACATGAAACGATTGTGTATGCGATGAAGGACAATCTATTTACAACAGAGATCATATGCGCATCAGCTTCGAGCTTAGTCGGCACGGGCGAGACGTAGTAATGTATGTGTAGCCGCCTCTTGTAATCAGATCGAGAATGCACTCGTTTTTTCGTAGAAACTCATTCCTTCCAACTTTTCGTAGTCTCTTTCGTGTGTGAGATGATGCACGATCATTTCTCACAGGTCGTTTTTGATAGGGCGTAGGCCATCAACAGCGCACACGCATACACATATCTATCTATTCGATTGAACACTAATTGAACATGCACAAGTTGCTCCAACTGGGCCTGGGCAAAGGCCAGGCCTCTATGCGAGGTCGACTAACGCCGACCAAGGCTGATCCGTCGGGGATAGTCACGAAAGGCAGTTAATCGTTCCGTCGAATAGTGGTTACAGAGAGAAGCTTTCCGACGAATAAACGCACAGTCGTTGTCGCACTACGTAAATCGGAGAGGGGCAGGCCTACGCGATGGCGTAAGTTGAACTAGAGAATGCATGCGAGGAGCTACGTTGCAGCAATCAGTCAACGATATTTTCAATCGGTTGAGTAAAACAAAACGACATTGGCAACTAAAGCCGAACCAATGCGTCGTCGGTCTGCGATCCAGTCCAATCGGAGAGCGATGTCCAACGAGGTCATGTGAATATCTAATGACAACAGGAAGTGTACATGTACAGTTACATTGATCAAATGTAGTTGAACGGTACGCTAGTACGAATACGTACGAGAGTTTCAACAAATGTATTGGCCTCAGTTTGAAGTCGGCCACGAGTCCTCGAGACAGAAAAGCCTACTCGTCCTACTCATCGACGTGTCGACGACCTTCTGTATTCTTAATCTAACTGAATAACAGCCTTCCCCTATGCAGGCTCACCGAGTTTTTGAGCCTCTCGACGACTTGGCCTTCCGTCGCCAGCGTCTTGATATACGACGTTGGCGGTACCTCAGTGGCAAACGGCGAAATCTGAGAAGGCTGAACATGGTGTTATTGATATCTAGGACAAGCTACGAGCCACAGCCACATCAACAAAAGCGGCGGCCAGCGACGACATGGCTCCAAGGGGGTAGTCGGAGCCGACGAAGAAGAGGCGATATCCGAGAATGAAGATGACCCATGTGAAACGAGATCCCGTTGGTGAGCGCAGAGTAACGCCCACTCGGTCGCTGTGTTTGAGGTTGAGGCTCACCATAGCCTTTGCGGACGACTCCGCACGACGCGGCCTACCTATCTCGATAGGTCGGCCTAACTGAGTGCACCGCATGTCCTGGCTACGAGAGATCAAATGCACTGCGGGACGGGAACCTTTGCCGACGAAAATTTATGTTAGATCACGCTACAGAGACCGAGAACGGCCAAGAAGGCTGTGTAACAGAATCCACAGCCATCTAAAATACGATAATTGGCGTTATTGCTGTTGTTCAATGAGTGCTGCGGTCGACGTGTCCGATGTAAGTAAGATATCAGCAGCAGAGATATCTGAGCTAGAAAACGCTGTTCAATGCGGAATAGATTTCTATTCAACCGCATGCGGCCATTGGAGCAGCTGCCGAATCGTCTGTGTTATTTTCTGTCATTCTGGCGTAGTAGCAATTACTTGATTCGATGAAATTAGTTTTGTGTGAAAGCGGCTTAAATTATCTTTGTGCGTATGTTGTTTTTAACTGCCAGCACAACCAATAAGCTTCTCTCATGAGTACGAACCTGTTCAAACAGGACTAGAATTGGCATTGGAGGCTGCAGGAGCCCTGCCAGGCCCGGTTACCTTTGAGCAGGCAATTCGGTCATCTACTTCCGTCATTCCGTCCACCTAAAAAAGACGTTTTTCCTGTTTCAGACACACAAACAGTAGCACACAGACTCGTAACAACGACATCCGGCATCTACGAATGCCGATAAGTGCTTCGAAATGCTTTTGTGTGTTTTTGCATAGATTTCATGTGTTTTCGCATCTTTCCCGTATTGCTCTCATCTTATAATCAATAGTTAACCAGAATGATTCCCTTTCTTCTCGCCCTGAATCTGGTCCCAATAGGAAAAACACGTCCACGAAATTTTCATAGCCAATAAGAACGCCATTTTTAACGCCACTTTTCCTTTTGGAACGTTTCATCTGTCTCGCGTCTCCTCACTCGCATTCAAAAAAAAAAATCATGGCGCAGTTAATTTTTGTTGACGCGGCTGCTCATAATCTTCATAGATGATTTCGGCAATCAACCGTCGCTCGGTCAACGTTTTGAGTGGGTGGCGGGATGGCCTGGTATTCACGGCTGACCGCGCGGCCGTATACTCAACTTTCGAACAGAGCTACAGAGCCAAGCTACAGAACCACAGCGAGAAGCTACAATCTGAGAGAGACATGGTCGAACAAACAACCATTCGTTCGTTGTTTCGAGCGCGTTCTCCGTTGTGGAAAAGCGCGTGGCAATTACTGCCACGCGATACCGGTACGGCTGCGCGAACTGTGTCGAACTCAGCTGACGGCGGTGCGCGCGGATGGTCGAGGCGAAGATGTAATGACCGCTGACGCTGGAGCCGTCGGCGCTTGCCGATTCCTTTTGCAGGTTCGTCTCCTGCCGGAGGGAACACCGAGCAGCAGAAAATGCAGATCTCGGTGCGACAAACATACGAAGACTAAGAAGATAGCAACATCAGGTTGTCGGCAGACGAGCCGGGTGCCGTTAGTAAATCTGTTCGGTCGAAAAATTAAAATATGGAAAAAACGTTATTCGAATACGTAGCTCAGGTTTGCTGAATAAATAGTATAGATAAAAGATATGTTAATGAATAAAAACTGCACAAGGGGTCAAGCAAAAGCAGCTGAGCACATATATATGTATATAGATACATATTTAAAGTAAATTCGCTTATTATTTGATTGTCGAAGGAATATAGATAGACCACAAGAACAATTGACATGGACGTTTCTTATGCTTAGTTCGGTGTGCCTATAATGTCTTGTTCTGTGATTGGTATAATTGTTCGATTCCTACATCGAGGCGTAATATATTCTAGTAAAGTTATTCAAACTTTTCCGTCGTTTATGTCCTCCTCGGGCAGGTTTTTACCACGGACTGCGTGGCTGCAGGGACACTGCTTGGTAAGCACTGTGCGAAAAATAGCACAAAATAATTGCGCCAACAAAAAGAGAACCTTGGTGTGTATGTGTGTGTGTGTGTGTGTGTGCCGACAAAACCGGTTTTTGCTGTCGGGCTTCAAATTTACACACATTTAACTTCGCAAACACCCACAGTTAAAAAAAAAAAATTACTCTCGCCGAGTTCTTCAACGGCGATTGTGGCTTCTTGTGTTTGTCTCACAACGCTGGACCATTATTTGCTATACGTTCGTCTCAGAGACTGCTCCACCCAATGAATGACCTCGAGGATTTGGTCAGCTGCTCGTCTTTGTGCTGGCGGTCATTGCTTACATAGTCGACAGATTGATCCGTTCGGACTGACCAATTCAAGTTAGAAGGTTGCTTTATTTCATTAAAATTTAAAATAGTGAATGTTAATATCTAATATTCATATTAGATATACAATAATCTCAAGTCACATATTGACCAGCTTGCGTATAGCGAGCTTTATACAGACGAAGAGTAGGTAAACGACGATTTTGACTATTAAAACCAATGGTAATATTTACAATCAACACGACACTGACAAAGTAATGGGCACTGTAAACAACTTGAAGATCTAGTAAACTCTGCCTCGACTTGCGGTTGTACGAATTTTTGCCATAGAAGAGCATTTGCTAGGCTAAGTCAGCCACCAATGCCGACAGGGTTATAGCCTGCGGCAGAATAACCCTTGAATGCCAGTTATTATAGCGAAGTAATTGTAACGCGGATATGTTCTTGTTAAAAACCACTTTCGAACTATAGCGCCGGCGAATGGCGACAGACTTACACGTGTGGACGAGCGACAGACGAGTGTATTCAGTGCACGCAAGAAAAGATTGAGCCAATATAGAATTTTCTTTCTGATACTGAAGAGCAAGAAGCGAGCATACGCGTATTATTCGTCATTTTATTATGACTTACGATTCGATCAAGGGTAAAGATTATCTATGCGTATACTGTAATAGATACAATAACGTCTAGAGAAGATTAGCATTAGGAGATCCATCGTGTACGTGCATAGGAGAAAGGCATGGTAAGATACGGAATAGCAATTGCTCTCGCTTTATCTAAGCACAGTTTTGTGCTCGCTTAGGACGACGTTCTTCCAAAACGCGAGGACATACATTTAGGCCATAACGCAATGCGATGGATATGACATAAATTGATGTTGTGCAGTAATGGATGTACCAAGGGATTCGTGAGGTCCTTGAAGAAATACCTCGTTCGAGGAGTTCAATTACTACTAATAATAATAATAGTAATAATAATAATAATATTGTGAATATTAGTGTAAAATCTACCGGATGTGTTGTTATCGCTGATTTGATGATCTTCTGAGCATAAATTACATTTAGAAGTAAAATATTCTGTACTAGCTCGTAACACATCATAGTACATGTTATTAGAGATCAGACCATCATGATTATAATAAAAGGATAATTGCGTCAATTTTCTAAACAATCGCCATGCGCACATGTGCATTCTGAACATGGGAGGCACAACACACGTAGTGAACAAAATTGATTTATTGAAAATGTTATCGCTATCAAATATTGTCTTTGCTATTGCCTTCAAGAACCGCGCAGACAGGACTGCACCCGGAAAATTTCTTTCTGATTGCATTGTTAATAAACGCTACCCAATCATGATTAATGACCGTGTATTTTTCTTTTATTATTTGTTACAGGTAAGCGTGCGACGACTGCGCCAAGCAGTGGTCAACGGCGCCTCGCCAGCAAAAGCGAGCAGGCCAACCAAAATGCACACAAGGCCAAAACAAAAATTGATTAGGGTAGAATGCAAAAACACAGGCTGCACTGAACGTGAGAAGGCAACGTCATTAGACCTTCCCACCTTTGGTCGTCGTCGTCGTCATACGAAAGTCCGTGTGCTGCGCGTAGAGACAATGCTGGAAACGCACGCGAATCGCTTCAGCCGCCATGACCACAGGTGCATACGCATCATGTCTATCGTTGGCCGTTGTATCTTCATTTTGAGAATACCTCTACGGATGATTAATTTCATCCTTCGCTAATGTTAGCCCGACGGATGCAAATCAGCGACAAGAACGCCCGCCAAAAATGTTATTCATCTGTTAGCACAGCGGCACGGGTCATTAACGTGTTGTGTGCTTCATTTGGGCGTCGTAAAGCACCGCTTATTCGTGGTTTTTCTATTAACGCTACTTGCAACCTATGTGCGCAAACCTCTGGTTTCATTCCTACTTCTGCGCAACGCGCACTATTCATATACGTTCGACTGCATGGTGACATCGTGCACGCGGCATGCGCACACGAAAATCATTTTCCATGGGGGGTTCGGTGTACTTACCAGTAAATCTGTCTTGATCTCCCTGAACTGGAAGGTGAAGACGGACCTACAGCGCAAGATCAGACCTTAGGAAGGCGTTTACGAAGAACGAAGAAGAAGAAAGTGCTCGACGCTATTCAATTCGGTTCCAACGCTTCGTTAATGGCACGCTCACAAGTGATACGTCCCCGTATCGATAGTGGACTAGTGAATATCCTCTAGGAGTGCGTGTCGGCGTGAATAGATGGATAGATCACTTACACATCTATCACGTATGTACAACGCTATCGTTAGCTATGCGTTATTAGCGTGTGACGCGTTCGATTCGTCTGAGAACGTCATCGTTGTCCGTACGTAATGCTCTCATACAGCTGCGCGCTCTAGACGGACGCGTATTGTTCCCAGTTCCCAGCAAAATGAGTCCATAAAATTAATAGCGCGCTACGAAACTCTATGAACTATTAGCTGCTACCTGGCAAGCGAAGATGTGAGCAGATTTCGACCGACCGACCGCATTAACCGACTAAACATTAGCTTAGCATTCTACTAACGAGAACTTCTACGGTTGAGTGGGTCGAATCGTGAATGGCTCGTAGTTCGTTTTTTCGGCTTCGCTTTCTGTCGCTCGCTTGTGCCGGGAGAAGCGGAAGCCAGGCAAACGCGGTCACCAAACGCTTTCACCGATGTCCTTCGAAAGTTCTTCGCCGCCTTTTTCATTCTGTTAATACGATTAACTCGATAGACGAGTGGGTGAAACGCTTCTCTTTCGGCGACAGGGGGACCGACCGCTGGGTGGCCGAGAACCTCAAATTTAGCCGAAGCTTGCTTCGAGAGTTCGGTTAGCTTCATTCAGCCCCAACTTCAGCTTTGGTTCCGCCACTGCTGATGTTCAGAAGGCGGCCGTGCCGCGTTTTCTCATTGCCCTCGTCGTTGATAGAGATTCCCGACCAAGTGAGGGCGGCGCCGGGGATGAACGATATTCAAGGGTGCGTATTTGTGCCCCTGAGTACGCCGCGTGTGTAGCAAATGTCTGAAGACTGTACGAAGGGCGTCTGTCTTTGTTAGAAGTTGCCTGCCCCATCAGCCGGGACCTGGGGTCGAGACTCCGGCGTTACACAATTCCCGAGTCCGGCAGGCGGCCAACCTAGCCCACAAAGTGCCCTACTATGTGGGACTATGTCGAATCACCGACGAACCAGCAGGAACGCGACGAGCAACGGAGCACTTTCGAAAGTTGCTGTCATTGCAATTGCCCTATGCTGAACCACCAGCCTTACACCATGTTGGCGGGATATTGTAGAGAAGTTATCTCTCTACAATATCGCCCCGTTCCGGAGCGAACCGAAGGGGTGTTAAGTGAGTGGGCACCGGTGTCGAGGCTGCGATTGCCGAGTGGCCTTAGACCTTGAACCGGCGGCCGTACGACGGCCGGTTGGGACCTGGCGGAAGAGCTATTTTCTAACGAAATTGATGTTCGACAGTTTCGGCCCTATGCAGTGTTATCCAGAGAGGAAGATAGATAGAGAGAAAGGGAGAGACGTGCCAACGATGATAGTCCGATGATTGGGCGCGCTGAAATGCCCCACACTGCGGGCGCGCGTTTGGAGCAGCCAGACAGCGTAGAGCGAATATATGGAAATTAAAAAGGTCACCTGCCATTAAAGCTATCTCTATATATTGTTTGTGAAAACTAATATTTCAAAATTGAGAGTCACTCAGGCATATATATATATATATATATAT
>MNPL01004347.1:0-13416 GCA_002081605.1 Tropilaelaps mercedesae
TATATATATATATATATATATATATATATATATATATAAACCGACGTGAAAAGGAAGCTGTACTTGTTTGCTATGCAATGAATGCCGTTGTTCGGTCTGACGTGTTCCGGATGGATACTTTCGACTATGTGAGTCATGTATAGGTCTTGGGTCAGCCCTTTAATCAATCTACTTTTTGCTTGCGTTATGCGAGGGACTTTTGCGCGACCCTCACTCTCCATTTAAACTAACACACACATCTTCAGTCGGATATAATATTTGGGCTATTTAAGCTTCGGGCATATATAACCCACATTTCTACACCTGAGCGCCTCAGAAACATTGGTTTCCATATGGCATAATGCCTTATCACAGATGGCCATATAGTTGCTACCTTTTGGGCTCTCCATCAGCCAACAATTAACGTCTACGATGCCGCTTGTTGCATTACTTCGCAAGACGGACCCCATAAATGTATAAATGCGGGGATCGAGCCCGTGTGCCTACGTGTCTCGTCCGGTCGCAAGGTGCACGCGAGTGCACCAAGCCACCGAATTCGCCGCGTAGTTGCTACCTGGGAACTATTCTCGTATTTGAGGCAGTATTTTCATCTCAGCCATTTTCACCTCAACTTCAACATACTCTATTTTTTTATAGTATATTATAGTATGTTGCTTATAACATACTGTTTCTTCTCTATTGTCCCGTTGAGAAAATGCAGGAATCCTTAGCGGAAGTCATGGCCCATATTTTTATTTTAGTAGCATATTTAACTTGCTGTGAAACACGGCTTTGTAAAATCTTTTAGCAGAACCTTGTGTACGTTTGCGATGTCAGTATCCAAATGGTTGAAATGCGTTTTGGCTGAAAGTAAGTCTTTCCTTATCTTCGACCGTCCAGTTTTGGAACTATCTCACCCGTTTCATACTGACAGGAGTTGACTTATAATATGTATTATCGCCTATTATGCGACGAGCGTGTTTAATAAATGATGATGATGAAAATTTAATCCTATCAAAAATGCTATATCATATAGTGAATGAGGTCTGCACAAGGGTTTACGCGTAAAGCGCAAATAAGTCTAATTGTTATAAATGCACACTCGGAATCCATGCATGGCGGACACGGTGCGAAAATACATTTGATACAAGTCAGATCGAGATTAAATGGTGCTCGTAGCCAAAGGTGGCACAACCAAAAATTAGCCTCTGGACGTACCTTACCTTCCATAACTGTTTATAAATAACTACCCGATGAGTAGATAACCATGTCTAGTATTGTTTGAGAGCAAAAAGAAACAAAAGATGTTTTCGTACAAATAAATTAAAACTCAAGCTGTCTTGGATCAAAGTCGAAGATATGTAAGATTTTAAAGTGACTCTTAGCCACTTGTGTATATATATATATATATATATATAAGCCTGGCCCAACCATATGTGCAGACACTTGAAACGACTAAGTACTGCCAAGGCATTGAAAACATGTCAAACATAGCGTGCCTCTGTAATAAAACGTAAAAAGTGAAGCAAATGTTTAACTCACATGTGCCCTTTTGTAATTTCTAGGATAGTGCACTTATATGATTATTGCGTTCCTTAAATATGTATCGCTGCGTTATCAAGCAGTCGGTCACCTTGTACTCCTCCAAAAGCAACTCGCCCGCAGCAGGCGGCACGGCAAGGTATAAGGTATACCGGTAGTCAGCTCTGAAGGCTAGCCGCCCTATTTTGGCCCATGCGAGAACTGCGTTAACCTTGGGTTTCAACCAAGGCCGATGAGGAGTCTCTATTGGCTACTCGGTTCCGCGGAGTTAGCGGCACTTCGGTGTTGTTTGCGGGACTCCCTGCTGCCTGGGGTTCAGGCATAATGTGGCGTCTGCCATTGACTAGAGTTAATGGATACCGGTGATACAAATATTCACGTTATCATTTCCATAAAAAATGGATTACAACAGCGTGATAAAAATAAGGCTCCGTCGTTTTTCCCAGACAGCTGTGAAGGGCTGAATGGAGAAACCCTGAGGGTTACGCTCAGGTGGTTTACCAGAGATGACGGTAGAAGAAACCAAGAAGCCTAGATTATGGCCCACACTTGGTGAGGACTCAGAGAGTATACTGCTAAAGATAGCAAGAAAATTAGTAGAGAGATAGTCGGGCCTTTCCTAGGAAATAAAAGTACCTACCCTTGTTTATCTCCTTGATAACGTAGTTTCCCTCGGAGCAGAATATAGGTGTTTTTACCAATCCGAGAAAAGACTGTGAAGCTGCCAAAGATCAGAATTACTACTGGAGTGACATAGAATTCTATTTTAAGATTCCTACTTTCGAGTCTGGCTTACAGCGAGTTTCTGGGCACTGAAAATCTCTCAAAAGGCTTAGAGATGCGGGCGAACGCTGATAAACTCGCAGTCCTGGTTACGGCCAGGATAGAAAACTAACGGTTAATGAAGTCTTGGAAAGGATCGTAGAATGAATGTACCCTAAGCTAACACCGGACATGACGAAGGCTCTAAACTTTTTTCACGCTCATGCGCACTTAGCTCTACAAACTTGTTTTTGCTGGGTAATTTGGAATTCCCACTGAGGGCGGACTTGCACCATAAGTTCACTTCATCCCTAAGGGCAGAAACTAGCTTTTCTTATTTTTACCATATACGATGTCCTTTGAAGCTTATTATTGAAGTCTCGCCTACTCTTCCCGCCAACTGCGTAAGTTTTCCCGGCGTCAGACCCAAATTGGCGTTTTGCACAATCGGTTGGCCTAATTTTTCTCTGCTTACCGACTAGAACCTTTATTCCGGCCTCTAGAGAAATAGACCGTTTAAATCGTACAAGTTTGTATCGCCTACGTTCTTCCGTTCGAACCTTCATAAGCATAATGGCGTTGAGCCAGGCACTCTTCCGCGCTTCGCCATGCACCATCCATCAACGGTCTCCGAAAAAGTGTGCCTTTTTTGGAATGGGATTTCTCGTTGGAATGCTGGCGAGGCCGCCCCCTCTGAACGAGTTGGATATCGCTGTTAGGCTCTCTGTCTCATCTTTTGCCATGTCTCTGGTTGGGTGGGAAGTCGCAGAGTGCACTGTTTTTGCACTGGTTTTTTTGTATATGTACCCTTTATTCAGATCCAATGTCACTGTTTCATTTTTTTTGTGAGAGGGCTAATGTGTTGGCGACTATCCTTCAAGGGGTACTAGGCAATGCACCCTCCGAATTACACCGGGGTCCCATCCGTGCGCCATCTTGTACCACAACATTCTCGAGACTGGTGCGTCACCCAACCGACCAACATTTCGGAGCCCCGACTTTAAAGCTATACTCTCACCAAGACTTTTCACCCCCGCATTGTGACCAGCTTAAGATTTGTGTTTACCATATTTAGCTGTCCTTCTCGTAGTAACTCCAGTTGCTCGTTTAATGAGGCAGACTACCTGTTCTTTGTTCGCCCTGATAGACCCTTTCCGCAGTTTCGACGGATGTTGGTTCGGAATAGCGCGAGCTCTACATGGGAGCACCAGAGGGATTATTTATGGTTTGGAATAGTCATGTTCCTGGTGTTTAAAAACTTGATTCTGCTGAAAATCGCCGTTGGGAGCACCTGCGCTACATTCTTCCAAGAGCGACTTAAAATTACATTCGCAAAGTTCTTCGGAGGGTTGGCAAGTCGTTAAAATATTCTGAAAGTTTGGACCTGCATTCAATGTTAGTAAGACAAGTTTACCTTTTCTGTTCGCGTCTGTGGCCATGACTACGCCATGAACAAAGCTAATCAAATATGTCGGCCTCACGCTATAAGAAAATCTTAAATAGCACGATTACCCGGGAACCCTCTTGCCTAAGTGGACGCGGTGGTTGCCATGCTACATCAACGCAAAGAAGTTAGAAATTCCGTGAGCGACCTTATACTTGCCTACAAATCATTGCTGCTCCTGCTCTCATGCTATGGTATAACAGTTTAGGCGATGTGGACATAAAATGCTTTTCTACAAAGAGGAGATTATTTAAAGTTGTTCGAGCTATCTTTAATAAACGCCGAACGGAGCTTATGTCATACATTATGAGTTGTACGAGTTATTTTTTCCCTACTGCATTTTCTTCACGTTGCGCTTCCTATCTTTTTTTTTTTTTTTTTTATGGGGGTTTCGGGTAATGCTGATGGCACTAGCACGTCACTGCAACCATTCAGTGACTAGTGTGGGACTTACAAACCCACTAAAACTCCGTGTTCCCCCCACCCCTACGTTCGGTAGCCGGTAAGACATTACTTCGATAGCGCTTCCTATCTATAAAATGTCTAGCAAAACCATTCAAAATATTTCTTCCCAATCGCACAGACAGCCCGTAGGAGAGCTTTCGATGCCTATTAGTATCGAAGGATCTAGTCACCATGCTGTCGCATATCGTCTCCCGACGACTGACGCTTGCTTCCTTGCAAGCTTCGTCCATTTTTCCCGGCGAAAAAATGACGAGAAAGCCAAAACCATTCTTTTGTGTCGTTAATTATCCTGTATTCCTACAGTATTTTCACAGATAGTGAAGTTCAGGTTAGAGGTTTACTAAGTGTTGCTACCTATGGCAAGAAATAATAAATCATTCAGAAAAAATGATCTGGCGCTTAGGGTTTTCCTAGGTGGCCGCAGCCTTCAGTTGATTTAAACATTGTTTCATGGAGATGTTTAAATGTGTTAGTTACCCTGGAGTGGTTTCGTTCTTTCCCCTTGGAAAGAAATCAATAGATTTCTTGCAACTTTGAATTATAATGAATCTCAGGAATCAGTCTTGAGGCCGTTTTATGTTCATTATACATTAGTTTGAGTTGGCTTAACGTGTCAACAGGTAAAAATTGTACCACAATTTCCTACGTTCATGGCAATATAATTTTCTTCGAATTCCTCCATTTTGCAATAAGGCATTAAAATTCCCTTTAGTGGTGTGAGAAAAGCTGTCGAAATATTTAAACCGTTTGGTCTGTACGTTGACGCTAGTAGAACCTGTCTTACACAATTTTCTTCACCACACAAGTTGAATGTTGTCTCTCTTGTGGCACTTGTGGATGCAATGTTCCAATATGACAAATGGAAAAATGCCTAGGACTGCACTTGACGAAAATTAAGTAGCATAGTTGCTTTGACTCGGCTACGCCTAAATGCCTGCGACTATATTGTTTTTGCGAAGAATTAAAGAACTTGAAATTCCGCTAATCAAATACCTTATTTACTTGAAGCACATTGTTGCTTCACTTGTTCGGAATCTTCTAGCATTTAAAACATCAAATGGAATAAACCCTGCAGATATCTCATATTTCCTCTAGCTGCTCTCGCAAGTAAATCATCTCGTTGTGCGGCTACATTTTCATTACCTTTTGCTAGCAGAGATCTCGCTCGACATAGATTTGGTTACCACTTGTTTACTAGATCGTCCTCCTCGTATTACAATGACTAATAATGGAGTCCATATTTTGAAAGTAAATTTTCGTACGCGTAAGCCCAAGCGCTGTGAAACTGCCGTCCCGATATAAACTACTGTTTTTCTTTGCATTACTGGCTAGTATTATTATATATCAAACGATATATAATGAAAGCCGGGGTGCCCAGTATTGTATTATCCTCAGTATTTTATAAACTGCTTGTGCAACTAATCCCCGGCTAGTAATATATCTCTTCGTATATTTTTACGAGGCCTTAGTAACCACCCTTTAAACATTGTAGAATTGTGGCTTGAGTGTATCCCAAAATCTTGAATGGATCTGTCTGTAGTGACACGGCACTGTGTAGGGCAGAGAATAGAGATGCATTATGATCGGCTCAAAAACACTACCGATCAGGGCGTGCCAAACGGTGTCTACCGAAGCATTCCAAGTTCTTGCCAGAACGCTGCCAGGGTGCGCACTGTTGGCTGGAAAAAAGAGCTCGTGTTTCCAGTATGATGATCTGCCCCTGACCATGACCCGAAATTCCAACACGACGTTCAATAGAGGGAATGAACGGCGGCGAGACCTAGTTGGATGGCGGGGAGCTGAACCAACAGCCTGATGCCTGACTTTCGGACCTATTTTAATTCGAACTGAAAGCTCACATATGGAGAAATTTAAATGCTTTCTGGTCATACATAATACTGGGAATATATGGTTAAAATTAAAAAACCGTAAGTAGACATTTATGCTTTTGCCAACGTTAAGAAGGGGGACGTGATAGAATGAGCAGTCTTACATTGTGGGGTAACAAGAAAGAATAGGCCTGTACTACGAGAATTACACGGATAAGCATTAAGGAAATGGTAGACTATTTGGTGCATAGCCTGGGCCGAGGTAACGAACTGTAGGTATTAATATGATAACAGTCTTTGAGAAGGAAAAGTAAAGGGTGAGAAAAACGTATGCGACATTGAAAGGTTGCAGTACGTGCATTCTTGGATCCGTGCACCGACGATTTGCGTGTCAAAATAACTGGCATACCACGACACGTGGCAGGTGCAGTGGCATGAGATTTATGTAGCAGACTTGTGTAGTTTAAACAATCCCTGTTAACTAAGTGATTCACTATGCCTTCCAAACGGTACATCGAGCTTCAGGTTTCTCGCACTGAGGCACCAGTCACATTTTTTTTGTGTATGAGCTCAAAGAAGCTGATTTTAAAATTGCTGTTGCAGTTGTTTATGAAGCTATAAAACGATTAGATAATAATGTTTATAACAAAATTACGTGCTCCAGGGGCCTTGTGTTCTTCTGAAACCGTACAATTATAACGCGAATGAAATGAAACCTGTGATTACCGCCTGGCTAAATTACCTGCACAGCTTGTGGTTGCCTCTTAAATAAGTCAATTTGAAAAATTCAGTTTCGAGTAATGAGGCCGCTGACGTATACCGATTGACCCAAGGTGCGTTGAGTAATTACGACCTGGGCATTGCTGAATATTTGGAGACATCACTGGCCGCCTCATTTATATGCTGTAATAAGGTGCATTACCACAACACAGGAAATGCGATTGTTGTACCTAGCGACCTGGTGCTATATTACTGTACGAATCTCTGCCCAAAAACTGCTCTTAGAAAGAGCGCATAAACAACTTTCACCTTTTCAACGGACGAAAGGTCCGCTCTATCTTGAGCCTCTCTCTTTGGAACCTAGCTATGACAGTGTTTTGACTGTCTCCCTCCCTGCGAATTGATACCTATATACGGCTTCAGTACAGCCAAACTTGGCTTTGAAGACCGACACTAATAGTAGCATACACGCCGACCTCAAAGGCCGCTGGCTCTCCGGACATGCAGAGCATGCAGCGTCGTCTGTATAGGGATCCTGCTCGTCTTGGCCAGTCTGCTCCCTTGTGATCCTCTGACATACGAGAAGGCAGAGCAATTACTAGGCAGTGAGTACGGCCTACAAGCTGCTAGAAAAGCAACCCTGGACCGGTAGAACGATTTAGTGGCATAAAGCTCAGCCTGTATAGAGGGTCCGAGTTTATGGAAGCTGATCTCAAACTTTGGTGAATGGGCTAAATGGGAGCTCACCTATGGAAGTCAGCCAAATCTTCACAAGCCACAATCACTTCCAGAGTTATCATGCAGAATCAAAAAGGCCCCACAAACACATGCGTATTTTACTCCGGGGCGTTGTTGACGACGCTGAACACACGGTATTCCCATGCGAAGTTTTTCGCCAAAGAAAGCAGCAGATCGGGATCTTGCGCGTCTTTCTTTAAGGGAACTTTTTAAGGAGACCATGGAGTTTTGGCAGCTTTTGGTAAAGGCAAGTGAGTAGTTCAAGGGGATAATAAGGTAAAGTAGGGTTTTAGAAGCCACCACGATGCCTCGGAATAGAGTGGCGGATCGGGCGCTAGAAGGGGATGGGACAAGGCCTGTAGGCGATTCGGCCTAGCTGCACCCGATGCTTCCTCCGCTTGGCTAGGTAGGATATACATTACCCCTGGATGAATATTTGAAGTAATTCTTTCCGACCATCTGAAGGAAGTGAACACGAAAGTAGCGGTATGTGAGCTTTACAATAACACTGATAAAACTGCATCACCCTGTAAAAAAGCCTCCGCATATTCACACCTGATATTGTTACCACCAGCAAACCTTTTTCGTTAAGTGCGTTCGCGAAGTCTCTCCCCAGTCCTGTTCGCTTTTCCTCGTTAGCCGACGCATGTTATCGCTCTTTCGGTGACTTCCAAAATGTGGCCATTTATACCCATTCGTCTAAGAATTGTGGCAAAAGAGACATTTTCTTTTTTTCAACGATATATATTTTCAAGCCTTTCTGTCATAGTGAAAGACTACTTCTGCTAGGGCTAGACCTGTGTTGCTTTGTGCAACGTCCGCAAATCTGGGTTAACTTTGGCCACGGGTCTCTATAGCCAGCCTCAATGGACTCAGTTCAGAATGGCTGCGCTTGTACTTGTATACTCAGATTAACATGGCTTGCTAGCTTGGGTTTTGCATTAAGATTCATCTAAAAATTAAAGCTGTACGTGAAACTTTATGGTTATAATGGTATAGTGGGAAAACCCGGTGTCAGAAGGGTACGTTGATATCTTGGTGGTTGAAAACCGGTTTTTTGGTCTGTCCACGCCTCGGAAAGCCACGGCTGGCACTCGAATCAGACCTACTGGTTTGCTGTCTACTACTACTACAGTAAGCACACCACTCTACGATGTCTTGTCCGACCAGATTACCTAGAGCAGCTACACTCAGTAAAAGCTACTTAATAATTCTCCAATGTTTCGCTGTTCTGTTACACATGCCAAAAAGCCACTAGAGTACCTGACACTAAGAGCTTTTTCGGAGCACGTGTGCACACATTCGCTCATGCCACCCCAATACCCCGAGTTAAATAGAGTTTTCCTGCAGCAACTGTACAGATTCTGACTGTGAAGCTTGTACGCGGTAGTGCTGACGTGTTACCAGATGGTGCCTTAACCGATAGTTCTGTCTCATTTTATCGATGCTCGCAGTCGCTGTTAGTGCTTTTGTGCAATCTTTCAATGTAAAGAGAATCCTATGCCTGAAAAAACTGTAGAATTCAGTAAGCTATTTCTTGGTGATATATTTGTATTTTTTGAATTTGAAAACTCAGGGCAAAGGTAAGGCACCAGATATTTTCATTAAGGCTTTAGAGTATTATGTATTAATAACTACCATATCATTAACCTCCTTCTCATTACAATGTCTTTTACCTAAGCAAAACTTCTCGGGAATAAAACAAAAAAAATGGCTTGGTAGTTATCTCGCCTTATACCTTGCCTTATACTGTTAGATCTTTACGGCAATATATCAGTTGTACTGTATTTGATGAATGGACAAATACTGTAAATGGTGATAGTGACTTGTTTATTGATAAGAGTCTTACTAGTAATTCTACCCTTTTTTCACTAAATATATGAGACTATTTCAATTTATTATCATATATAGTTATAAAACCAGAAGTTTTGAATGGAACAAACATTATCAATTATCGGTGCAAGTTGCTACAGTTTCGTACTACATTTTTCAGACTACTCAAACAGGCGACTTCAGTATTATCAGATTTTTTTTCAATAGCCAACAAATGATAAAAAATTAATTAAAGGACAGCTAATAACTTCGTTCAAAATTATTTCTAATGTAAGAATTGTCGTTCAATACTTTTTATAAAGATTATTTTCAAAACAAGCAGCATACTCGTTTTTGGAACCACGACTTGCATTTTTCAAAAGGCTACGGCACCAATCGCGCCAAAAATAAATTACTTCTTATCTTCACAGTGAAATACATGGTCGTAGCATAAAACAAGTAGGTCCGGTAATCTTCTAGTCTTTTTGAAGCGTATAACGCGTAGAGGTTTTTCGACGGCAAGATTACATAGCCCCCATACATTAGACCATCTGTGATTGCCAAATGACGTATTTGTATCAAATATCTAGAATACGCACAAACATAAGTTTTGGGAAGGTTGCCGTTCTAGACGATAAAAATAAGCGGTAGCAGTATTGTCTTCTCACGAGTTAATGATAGCACTCAGTGTTTCATTTGGTTTTGTAGATATTAAAGCAAATGTGACATTTTTAAACTTCTGTAGCATTTGATGAAAATATTTTTCCATCCTAATCTGTAGGAGAATATTGGGTCATGTTTTTGATTATTGATTTTAGAGATAGAATAACATCCAAAGGAATCATTAACTGAACAGGTGAATCTCGTTTTTTGCAATTACCCGTCCGTGATATAACGATGCTGGACGATATTCACGCATTTGCACTGCGATCTGACTCGGAAAAAAAATAGATTATTGAGGACGCAACCCTTCCTTTTTTAGCTTTACCGTATCAGCTTATCTTTCAACCAGAGCGGCCGCTCTCTATATACAGTACATGTAGTCTATAAAATTACCTGGTTGGGAAGGATGGAATTTAGATGTTTCGTTCTTAATAACATCCAAGTAGTCCGCCTGTAGTAAGGGTACCATGGCGACCCAATAGATTACAACACCCGCAAGGACTGGCTGCATAATGTGAGAGTGAAGTGCGACCCTCAATTATTTTAGACCTTGATTTTTTCTGAATTATTTTAGCCTTGCACCTCGACAACTTCCTCTAATGCCCTTTCTGAATTACACTTTCTGTTACATTTTGGGAAGCATATACTGTGTCTATCTTTTCTAAAATTTCTTTCTTTTCAGCTTTAAGGTCGTGCATACTACTTTCAATATCGGGAGAGTCAACTGCGGTTATAGAGCTCAGTTGTTTAAGTAAAACCGGGCAGAAGCAAGAAGACTACTTTCAATGAGAATCGGAGTGCAAGCGTAAGGCAGTACGCGATTTTTGTAAATTCTGTTTATATTCGAGTGTTGTGTTGTATTCTTCAGAAAAATTGCGCCATAGTGACGTACTGACGGATATACTTATTCTGACCTTTGCGTAGTTATTGAAGAAGCTGTAATACACTTGATATAAAATCAAAAAGGCTCTGCGCATAATTTGCATGCACGTTTTCATTGTTTAAGAATGATACATGTTAGCAAAACGAACTGAAGTTTTTTTCGGCTGTACACTAATGCTTCGCAGTACAGTAGCTAGACATCTCAGCTTCTTGTACAATTATATTTGAATGAGTGGAAGATAACAGAGATGCAAATAATATTATATTCACTTGTCATACTTCTGTTCCAATATTCTTTATGGACGAACGAGCTACCTTCAAAAAAAGTATCTACGGTAGTTCAAAGTTGGCATAATAGCCTTAAGTGGGCTTCAGCGGCTGCATTCATGCAGAATTGCGATCACCTTAGCATTTACATATCTTCCAAAGAGAAGCTTTATGAATGGTAACCAACTACAACATGAAAGGAAACCTTTGCTTTTTACCTCTAAAGTCTTATGCTCCCCGCCATTTCGCGCCTGTAAAGTCTAAATTCATAAGCTCCGCTTTCAGACCGCTTATTATTATCATATTGCATGTTACTACACACTAAATGTATAACATTTTTAAATATTTAACCGTTAAATCTTTGAGAAAGAAGCTATGGAAAGAATCCCATCTGACCCCATAACAGATTGCCTTGTTTGACTTTCTGTAACCCTGTTCTGCATGACTCCAAGCATGATCAAGCAATATAACACAATACTTGTTTAACGAAAACAATTTTAGATGCTAGCTGTATGAGTAAGGTATTGCTGTATAAGGATAAAACCCATGTACCCACCCATATATATGTATCAGATGCCCATGCATAGAAAAAAGGTGCGAACTTGAAAACATACAAGCGATTTTGTAAAAACGAGTTTTTTTAATAGAGACTTGGTCTTAGATCCGTACATCTATGGAATTAATTATCTTTCCAGCTAAACGTATCAAAAACACCACAGCGTAATATCCTTAAGTATGCCTTTCTTAAGTACAGATCAAACGATAGCAGCAATAGTCTTCACAAAACTAGATGGGGATAAAACGTTTTCCTGAGTCCTTTGTTTCACTCTAAACATTCCTGAGTCCTAAAATCAGTTTTCTGTTTGATATAGTGTGCTCGTACGGTATAACCAGCAAATTTTGTCTGTAACTGTAGCTCAATCTTTTATCAACCGTGCTGCTTCTCAGCTAGGTCAGATTGTGATCACAGCAAAAAAAATCTTACTTATGTTTGAAGATTCTTTTGCATCCTAAACTTTTGACGTACGCGATCCTAACTGGTTCTGGATCATTTACCATGATTTCTCTCGTGAATGTGAAAGAGTAATTCCAGTTCAGCTCGGGGAATCCTGAGAAACTCCCGGTTCAACGTCTCTCGTTTGCTTTTCGGAATGAAAAGATAAGCTCGGTAACTAGGTAATACGTTAGGGTTGGCAAATGCTCTTCACAATTATGAGCTGCAATAATAATACGAGTATACAAAAATTACGTATCATCAAAAGTATCTGTTTGCCTCTTCCACTCATATGGACTACTCTGTAACACAAGAATAAAACAGGTTCCATTCTATTTTCTATGCGGTTATGTAAACGATTTATTAAGCTACACGTGTGAATCTGAAAAGGGCAATTTCATTTAGTCTATAATCAGCCGAAATAAAACTATGGCTAACGTATAGATAGTTCCACCATGTCACTGTACACTGACTTTATCAACTGGCTTTTTTAATCAACTGACATTACGCTTTTTACAATCACACCGAATTAGGAAAACCGATTTTAACAATGGAAGAATTCCCCCAAACGTCTGAGCTTCGTTGTACTTGCGGAGCAATTCGAATAGAGAAATACAAGTGAACAGCTTTGCTGAGTACCTCACTTTATTGTTGTTCTCTATATCATTTATATGCTGCGTTACAATCGTTTAGTTATAGCTATTTAGTTTTTAATGTATGCACCATTGTCGTTAATCCTGTAAGTGTGTTGATTTTGGAATAATGTTTTGATTTGAATGCACGTTGCGTACGAGGCGTAGGGGTAATTGTGTCACAAAATAAAAATAACAACGGGCAGCGTAGTCAATGGAGTAAACGATAATAGGCAAATTACCCTGCTATGAAAAATAAGTAGAGGATGGGGCATCTGTATATACGCTCCGGCACACCCGTTTTATAATCGGAGCCTAAAACTTCATATATACGAACAGAATAAGTCACGTAGAATGGACAAGGCTTCATGGTATAATGGATAGGCGCATAGTCGAATTTAATATTGGGATCGAAGACGAGTTATTGTTATTCTGCATTTTCGTTATTCATAAAATTAGCTTTTAGCTATGTTGTCGTTGCTGAAGTGTGGCTCAGATTATTAGGTGCTATATATCACTGTACAACCAACTCAAACTAACGCTGACGCGCAGCCATCTGGTAGAAAAAGAATGTGTCTAACATGTAACTTCTTTAGCAGAAAGCCAGGTATATGTAGTTAAGTAGCCAGAGTAACCCAACAAGATGATTGGCCTTATATATATATATATATATATATATATATATAT
>MNPL01004348.1:0-26587 GCA_002081605.1 Tropilaelaps mercedesae
TATATATATATATATATATATATATATATAAATATATGTTGGCAACCAACTTGCTGCTCAAAAAACAAATGATGCTGAAATATTTGTAGAATTTGATCCTCCACGTTAACTTAATGCTATACTTAAGATCACCGCTTCGAACTACTTTGTCAGATTATGAAAACGCGACGTCATTAGCTAATACTTATGTACCAAGACTACTGGGCAGTGATCGATCTCTCTTTTTTACAAAATGCACACCCCGGACTAAGAAACCTGGATCATCAAATATATTTTCGAGCGATACAGGACCATTTGGGCATAAGGGCACTATAACATTTTCTATATTATAACATTTATATCGTGTATTTTATCTATATGTATATTATATATTACAACATCTATACTATAATATCTATATGATCTATCATAACATGTTCCAAAAGCTACCTTTTAATTTGAACTTAATTTTCAGCAAATACCTGATTGTGGTCGTGGAACAGAACTCGCTGGTGCCATTTAACCCTGAGAAGTTGTTAGACTTTTCGGAAGCAAATAAAACCGGTTTACCATATTATATTGCGGGCGATGTACAGCCCAAATCAAAGCCTCTCCAATTTAGAGTCGGTGACAACTCGCCGGGGAATCCGCCACTCGAGGAAACACAAAAATACGATATCATAGTAGGGGTCTTCAGCGAGCTCAATGGGGTAAGTGCTATATTTGATATTATTGTGTGCCATTTCTCTCAAAATACGTGTGGGACAGAAGTGAATACGTAAAACGTTTAACTAAGTCGTGGGAAATATAGATTGCTATAATTAACCCTAAATTGGCCAGTTTTAAGTGGATTTTGTTCTGGACTTATTTAAATTTTGCCAATACAGGCTTCTTCATACCTGTATTGGCAGACGGTTAATATATTACTAAAGGGTTACGATTGGTCGGAGGCTACAGGTCTACGTTCATACCCATCGTCATCATTAATGCCCTAACTGAAATTGTTCCTACCAATTTCGTGTGATTTTTTGTGCTTTTTTGGGCTAATGCCTCGCAACAAGCCCATTATTGTCTATAAAGGTTCATGGTTGAAAGCAGTTTGAGGTTTTTTGAATAGGAATATTTACGAGACTCGTAGCTGTACTGTTTTGTTTGCGATTACTTTATTAATAAAGTTAGTTAAAGCGTGTCCTGTACACTAATAATATTGGCTAATAATGCTTTAGCTGTTGCCGATTTTTTGAAATAGGAGAGAAAAAGTGTTTTTTCAGTGCCTTCTGGAAGCCTTCCTCATACTCATTTAGAACATGGCGGGGGAAATATCCCGGTCCTTACGCAAAGTGCGGACGCTTCACAGCAGGTCGAGGCTGAGGACGTCATTGGTAAAGCCCTGCGACGTCGTGACGCTGTTCTTGTTTTTATACTTTCCGTTGCTATTGGGGTATTGGGCTTCTTGCTTGTGGCATCCTTCATCCTTTACTTCATCCTTCGACGGCAATACAGCACTAAACTCAGGTCGGACGAGCTCATTCTTAAAATACATAATCATGATAACGTAAGTAGCCATCAGATATATATATATAAATATACATATATATATATTAATTTTTATGCATCACGTTTTTTCGTAAAACATTTTTCGTAAAACCTAATTTTTTTTGTAATATTATTGTTTCATCTTTCTTCAATAAACGAGATTTCCTGATATGTTAGTCCTCAAGCCCCCATTTCGGTGGTATTCGATAGTCTCTGGAAAGTTCAACAAATCAGCAACAACAACTTTTACGAGAGTTCTAATATGTCATAAGTTAAATGTACTGGTTGACCGATAGTAGCTATAAATGGAACTCATGGTATAAAAGTGAATAGTGATGGAATCGTCCTTTTGTTTATAAATGATTCTTAAAACACAAAATTCTTCTTACAAAAAATTTTGGTAACTTACCATTTGAGATGTATTTCAATTTCGAGTAAAAGATGCTACTATACGCGTAATCTACTCTCGTTATGTAAATTATACAACAAAATTAATTTCGCGTGTATGTTTAAACGCGGCTTTTTTAATTTAAACAGTTCTTTCTTGATCGCAATGTGAATGAAGACTAATTTAAACATGTTGTTCTTCTGAATATCGCATTGTGATAATAAATAAACAACATGGTCTTATCTGGGCCCTCTTAAGTCGTTAACAAGTAGCCATGGCTAGTGTGTTCCGTAAAATAATGGATGTACCACGAGCATTTTCCGCGGTAAAGTATTATGCTGATGCATTCGTCGATTATATTGAAAAAATATGAGCTACCGAAAACGTATTTGTCATCAAACGTTATGGCCTGCTCAGTTTTTTGAGCTGGCTAGGCGTATGGCTATAAAATGCTCTCAAACAAAGTGATAAGCTTGTGGAACACGGCTAAATCAAGCATATGAAAAAAGTGTGTTATACGGTGGTCGTTTCATGTTTTTCATGACCTTGAATATCCACGTTTCGTTAACAATGATGATAATATTGTATATCGATTTTCGATCGGAATTCCACTTGCTCATTTTCGACCAATTAGAGATTCAACGACTGGCAAGCGGAACTATTTACAGATGTGCGAAGATTTGGAGCTGCAAAAGCCGAGCTGCTTTAATGATAGTTATATATGAAAGACCAATTTTCAACCCTAGATTTTATAATACGTCTTTTTTAACATTGTTATTTAAGCTGGCTCCGTATAGGTAAAAGTTGTTAATGCTGTCAAACGTGGAAAGTGCTGTCTACTTAGCCGTTTCCAAAGAGATAGGCGCTCAATACGTCAGGTGTTTTACGTTGTGCTTTGTTTTAAAATGCCGTTATCAAAGGCCAAACTATGGATTCCTAGTAACGATATAAAGACAACAAAGTTCCTATTCACGAAACATAGGTCACACGCAACCAACGTAGTGCAAACCCTAAAAATTGGGAACAAAGAAACATACTGTATAAACAATCAGCGTGATTAATAGCAGGTTTTTTAAAGGGCCAATGTTTTAAATGCCGTCTTTTAGAAACCGAGGAATGCCTGTGGGGTATATTTTCGTTTTGTATGTTTTATAGTTTTTTTATGGCCTTTTATTCATCTTGAACCACTGTGAACAGTTTATGAGGGGACTCGCTGCATGACATAAAAATTCAGATGTTCAATGGTATCTTAATCAGTCGATTAAGCTATTAAGCTTGGGCAGAACGTTGACATCTTCATCTTGAGTCTCCTTCAGGGTTAGTTTGCCCTGAAATTTGTAGTGTTTGTAAAGCCGTACGTCATTTATAGAAGGCCAATTCTTGAACTTATCTGTGCAATTTAATTATTCCTGTCGATTCTACCTTAGTCGTGCAACCAATGTTTTTGATAAAAAAAAGCTGCATTCGGTAGATGAATATTTCAAAAGATTATGTTGACAGAAATGGTAACAAAATCGGTTAATTCTAACCTTAGCATTGATATTCAGCAGGAAAGTGGCTATTTTGGCACAAATGGTCAGCTACATTTGGAGGAGGGACTGGATCTAAACGGATTCTATAATCGTCTGTGCGACCTCTACTGGCAGATCCCGCGGCCCCAGCTCCACATATCCGATATGGTGTTGGGCCAGGGCACGTTCGGGCCCGTGCGAGTGGGAAAGGTTCTTCGGAACGGACAGGAAATTCCAATACAGGTTCAAAGGTACCCTTTACACGCTTGATTACCTTCAAAAACACATCTTATTTGCGCTTATTGTAAATTTCATGCTGGAAATTGATTATCTACTATGAAACTGTATCAACAAACCATTCTCTAGGATTGAACTTTCAAAGGAACGGATACTTGATGTTATATGTCTCAAAAGTGTATGCGTCACCCGGTTAGCGCACTATTATTTTTATAGATTTTTTAGGTATTTTTTATAGATTATCTTTTTCCAAATTTATCTATTATTCTCAAGATACATTATTAAATAGTACTTGCTTTCTATTGTGTAATGCCTATGTGTGCGAATAAACTACTTTAAAATACAATGTAGTGTACTATATATAGCCGTCCATCATTCGCAGGTGTGGGGCACATTTCGCTCTAACCGAGCGCGATCGACGGGTGCTCCTGCGTGAACTAGAGACGATGGTGCGTATTAGAGCACACCCAAATGTAGTTGAATTTATCGGAGGTTGTGAGGAGGGTGATGCTTTATGGATGTCTACTGAACATCCCAACAACCCTCTTCGAGGAATCCTACTGGCAAGCAGGTATGCGATAGTTAGGCGCACACAAATCTTAAGGCCATTGGCAAGATCTTTTTGCCTTCGCTGTAAATCGAGGATATCTATTCTGTATTCAATTGAAAGCCAGAAGAGGAGTCTCCAGAAGAAAAGGGCACATGTAACCCTCAAACACTTTGTTTTACGTCAAATTCTCAGAATAAGACGAGTATACCGGCAAAGCAATCTTTGCCCAAATATTCTTAGTGACAAAAATAATTGTATTTTAGTATAAAAATAACTACAGGGTAACCACTAGTAGGTCCAATGAACTCATGACATTTGCGTAAAATTTAGAAATTTCATTTATCTACTCCACTCATATTGACTAACTACGCAATAGAGTTTCAGCAGTAATTCAATACAGTTTAAAAATATGTAGCTCATGCTTTGTGCTATTGGCTATTTACAGACACGAAACTGAAGGCCGTGTGAGCAGCATCCCAGAATATCGGCTAATGGAGATGGTAATATCACTTGCAGATGGCATGAAGCATTTGGCACACTGTGGTGTGTGTCACGGATATCTTTCTACTCGTAGCATAATGGTCTACCTACCCAACATGACCCCAAAGATCAGCAACTTTTCTATTGCTAGGTTAGTATCGAGACATTATTACTAAAGTATTTATTTGACTTAGCCCCTGCTCAGCAATAAAGGAATTTTCTTTACCTTTGAAGAAATTTTTTGCTATATATATATATATATATATATATATATGCTCAAGATAGGTATCTGTCTAAAAGGGCGTTTTTAAATATGTTGTTCGGCTTGGTGAGAAGCGAACATGGGTAAAATATTTTTACAAGTATATTTTAGAAACATTTTTTATTCCGCAGAAGATTCTTGAGCTTTTATTGTGTTTGGTCGTCTTGTCAATCTCTATAAATATAACAGAATGTGGAACAGGAGGAGAGAGGTGGCGCGTTCCACGCATTCAGATGTGAAATGAGGTGTTAAATTGCACATATGGCTTTTCATGAGGCTAATGGTTCAGAAGGGTTAAAAATGTTTATAGAAACCCATTTTTAACTCAGCGTCATGGGAGTAAATCTGGAAAAAATTAATCGTGATGGGATTTTCCATGTGTAGTGTATTGTGGGAGATATTTTCATGACTTTTACGAAAAGTTTTGATGGCCGTGATTTGAAAAGTGTTATAGAAAGTAGGTTGGTATTGCTACCTGTGGTCTCGATGTCCATGTTTCGAGGCAGACAGTTTGGTGTTCTTATGTTCGGTTTTTCTCGCGCAGAGCGGTTCCCAAGCGCAGTCTCTTAATAGGCAGATTCTATGTTATTTGAAGCAAATTAATTTACTTTTCTGAGTTAAAACTGATTTACTTCATATAGACATGTTTATTGAAGATTTGATTGTAATTTTTATTATAATCCCTGTTTGATGCGAAATACTTTGAAAATGCTAAGCAGAACGTACTTTCAAACCATATCGTTGAATAATATACATTCGTGTTGCATTAGAACGACCACTGCCTTTCTACTATTATTTAAATAAAATAAGGTAAACATTTATATTCCTTTTCCAGGTATACTCCATTGGGCAAAAGACTTGACTACACTCGGTGGACGGCACCCGAAACTATGCAACGAAGAGTAACACATAAGGGCGATGTTTGGTCCTTCGGAGTATTGCTGTGGGAGATCTTTACCCTTGGAGGCACGCCTTATGTCGAACTGAAGTCGAACGAGTTACAAGCCAGAATAGTCAAAGGTCATAGACTTCCACAACCTCGAGGAGTCCACACTGGTCTTTTCCAACAGATGCTAAACTGTTGGGAAATTGATTCCGACGAACGACCATCGTTTGAGGACCTAACTAGAGATCTGCGTAGTGTCGCATCAGAAGACCCTCTACGACTTCCTCAGCAGGCCAAGTACATATATGACAAGTTTGATCCACTCGCAGATGAATCTTAGATCTAAAAAAGCATAATCGCTAACAACGGGCAAAAAATTGATTGTTGGTTCAAGGCCATTTCAGTCGATGGTCACGGTTGAAACGATGTTTTACAGACCTGATAGTAAAGCTACATGTCGGATGTACGATCTATCTCCGACATGTGGCTTGACGGGATTTCATGTGCTAGGAAGCACGAATGAACATGTTATATAAAATGCCCTCATACTGTCTCAGGGTTCCTTTATCAATGTTAGTATGTGACAATTAAACGCGATTGCTCCCAGAACAACATGTATCAGTCTGATAGCGGAGACTGTATTCACATCATAGGATTATCTATTGTGGTATATCTTTGCACCATTAATGTTCTTGTGTCTAAAAAAAAACTACAACTTTAAATTTACCTTTATTTTTGATGGCGATAAGTTTGAATGCTGTTCGCAAGAAGCCCGGTATAGACTTTTCTAAATAGAATTGTAAACTTCACTTGTAAATTGTATTTTGCCATTGCCGAGGTTGGACCGTGTGGGTGAGCTAGCTTTTTGGTAAAACTTGTAAATTATTTTTATGGACGCCTTTGGGCAAATAAGTTATTATATAAGCGCAAAGAAAGATTTAAATGAAGGATGACGTTAGCAGCCTCATATTCAAACCGGGGTCGCGGATGTAGATAAAAATTGAATTGCACTATTTTGCTTCTCTATTAACACGAGATGAAATGTTCCATCTCAATTTCTGCCCAAGCAGAGGGCGAAAAAGGGTAGAGAAAGAATACATGCAAAGTGAAGCAGACTAATAGGGTGAAAAAAATAAGAGAGGGTAATAAAAAAAGGTGCCATTTGTATATGGACCCGCAGTGCTAATTCTTGCTAATGATATAATTGTATAAGTAGTCCTAAGATACAATTTGCTTCGTTCATTAGAATCGGAGGCGTTCAAATTTTCCTTATATATTTGCACCTAATGAAACATACCAGGTTCACTAAGTGCCTACGGGTTTAAAAGAAACGCAATAGCCTGTTATCCTAACATTAATAATCGCATAATTACGTGTACATGATGAACCTAATTACATATTTAGGCTAAGAAAGTAGCAGTTACATTAATAACCATGTATATGCATAAATCCGTTCTTATTGCGAAAACCATAATTCAAGATAACTCATCACACCTACTTGATCTCAGATCTCGACAGATATCTTAAAACGATTAATTCTAGCATGTTCTTACAATTGTAATAGGACTTTACAAGCTGTCGAGCAATGCAGTATTTCTTTTGCTAATATTGCCTCAATCTTTCTACGTTCACGTACTAACGTCGGCGTAATGAAATGAGGCTATGCTAGATGAGCACATTTTATAAAAAGCAGAATCCAGCCGAAATTAAAGTTATTTTACGAGCGTATTCAGAGGTGAAATCATTTTTCATATTTGTTTCTATAGCATGTTTAAATATACTACCTGTTTGGTACAGGTGGACAGGGAGTTATTTAGAAATGCAAGTAAAGTGAATAAACGTGATTGTTTCCTCAATCGCTAAGCTTGTTCAGAGAGGATGCCAAATATTTTTTTTAATTCTTTTTTTCCTTAATTCTCGGCCAGAGCATTATTTTTTCAATAGCCTATAATTTTTATTAAATTTAATATCATCTATTTATAGTTACGCTCATAATTTTAGATATCACCAATTCTCATTTAACAAAATAAATGAACATCAACGACCTGCGCATTTACATAGACCTCTGCATGCAGACCCTGCACCTCAAGCCAAGCAGTGGCAAACCGAGGACAACAGAGATGAGAATAGCCCTGATAGTGATGAACTGGAATAGTTCCAGAGACGGTCAGATTATATCAGTGGTAACTTCTTTGGAGCCCTTGGATGAATTAAGTCTGCCATTACTGTTATGAAGGACTTTTCGGGAAAAGCAATTCATCCTAGCCTTCAGAAGTAGGGGCTCCAAGTTGACCGAAGCAATAATGCTTGATCATGATTCGTTGGAAACAGAGAGGTGCACTGAACATGAGGATAGACCGGGTCAATGGTTCAATATTTTGCTGAGTAGAAGCCTCCTATTACTAGGTAAAACCTTTAGTCGTGACGCGCGACGTTCGTCTTCGCAGACTTCGCCTTCAACCTTAGCAAAAGGAAGAAAAAGGCGATTGAAAGCGGTATGCATCAAATAGTTTTGTCTGAATAGAAGGCGTGCAGAAGATCCAGCTAACCGAATAAAAGATCGAAGAAGAGAAAAGCAGTAGACTAGTGGCGATAAATCTGTTTCAGGCCGAATGACAGAGCGCTGCAGGCCAACCCGAATAAATGAAAAAACTAAAAAAAATCGGCTTTGCCATGCAACACGTAGGTAGTTACTCTATCGCTAAGGAATAACATTTTATTATGGGGCCGCTTTTTTCTCCATATGTCATGAGTAAAGCTTTGATACTCGAGTGTTACGAGTGCATAACGTGAGCGGCTCAAGGAAATTAGTATTCCAACTAAAGATATTTTTCTGGCCTCTAAAGCACTGTTTCTACCGGTCCTAGACAATGCTGTACCTGCATGCGGGGTGGACACGATGGCGTATCCCGTTGAGCACAAATCGTCTTAACTAGCTTACTGGCAATAATTACTAGGCGTCGCAGGCATTTGGTTAATGATGTATTAATTTCTGAGAACCTCCTGTTTTTGGAGGAACTAACAAAACAGGGTTACCCTGGTGACCAGTAAAATGTCGGGAAAATCTGTACCGCAGGAAATCTGTCCTGCACTAAATAGTGTTGTCACTACGTTTAAGATGTCATTCGTTAATAATGAGACTTGTAGATATGCCCCACCGTGCGGCCTACCAACAGTTCTCCCACCTGTGAGATCCGATCGCGTATATCAGTAAAGTTCTCTATAGGTAAGATAAAGAAAATTTTATAAAGCTATATTTTATGACTGCTACATTCTATAACATTTTACATTCATAACTGACTACAATTAAAGATGTCATAGAGTTACGTAAGTGCAACAGCGAGGATATATTATAACTACTAATTGGCAGTTATATGCATCTATTTCGTGACGTGACCAGCAGTGAATTTCTGAAATGCGTTAAATTATAATTACTGGTTGTATATAAATAACTGTAGTGCTAATACCTGCATTGCTATCCTTATATATTTACCCCCTTTTTCGTCACAAAAACTTAATCGTAGTTAACTACAGTTCCGTCAATAATCTGAATTTGAACCCCGACTTTGTCCATTTAAACCGTTATACTACTCTGGAAGTCACATGGGTTTGCGACGAACGCACCTTTTACTGTTTGATGTAGTACAAAAGAGGGAGGGCATCGTTCTAAAAGAAACTAATATCTGTAATGGAGTGATTTAGGTTTTACACAGTGCAATCGCGAGAAGAGACGGTAAGAATACTGAGATCCGAAACTATCTTTGAAATAATCGACATAAAGTCAATTGAAGTTTTGCAACTGGACATTGAATCGCCTCTGATTTCTAATACGATATTAAAGCACCCGTACTCAACATGGGAGCTTCTACGATTATCGTCAGCCAACCCAATTATTAATCTTCTACTAACTAATCAGCTACAACAACCGGCCAACCGATCAGCTGATGATGCTATACGCAGGACTAGAAAACAAAATACCTGGCTTGCCAATGCAGACGCTGCGGGAGTATAAAGAAAAATGGACAATATACTGGATGGTGTAATTGCAAAAATCAGCATCAGGCTTTGTGCTATATTCAGATGGTAATAGAGCACTATGAATGTGTCAATGGTATGATTGCGGTAATGCTCAAGAACCCCGAATTACACGAATTTTCGTATATCTAGAGCAGTGGCCGGCGAATGCATTGGATAAAGTTTAATCGGCGTGGGACTGCTCGTATAACTAAACCTATAACTTAGGCCTCCCGGTTTCTACATCTGATGACTATTTTCACTTCGACTAAAAATACCTGCAATCCTCGGGCAATCCTTCCTTTTTCATCACTTCAGCCTCTCCCTTTTTATACAACAGTAAGCAAATATCGCAGTTAGGAGAAGCCTCTGCCTTTAATTTACATTCTGATTCTTCTTCCAGAGCTACTGGCCATCTACAGCTTTCTCGATTTCCTTTGCTAACACCCCTTCCACCATTTCTAATGCTTCTCAGTCGGTTTCATTACCAGAGTCAGGTAATTATTATATTAATAGTACAAACCTGGTGGTCTTCCGAGATACCTGATTTTAAATTGACCTGTAATGGTACAATGTATATCGTCGTGATTTTAATGCCACAAAGTAAAATGCTATATAAGTTTAATAGGCATTAAAACGGTATCAACTAAAAATTAATTAAGGTGTGGAAGCTGTTGCAGTTGAATTTTTCAAAGAGTCAAGCTACTACAGTTTTGTCTGTTGTTACGCCTCTAATAATACTAAATATAGGGTGATTTGATATATTATATTACACTAACTTCTTAATTATAAATCTAGAAGCTTCAGCATTCCAAATATTAATTGAAATTAGTTTCTGACAATGGTTCTAAGAAATCTCTTTTTTCAAATTCGTATTTTGCTAATGAAATAATACAATTAGTAGATGATTCAATACGTCTTCAATACGTAAGTGGCAACATGATAGACCTTGTCACGATCTCTGCGCTTTTGTAGAATGTGCTCATTCGGGAACCCTGTATTTCTCGACCATAACGTGATCAATTTTAATGTTGCCAAATACGTCCTGTTATCCGACGTATTTATTTGAAGACGTACCTTTTCGAATGGTGGTTATGTTACAATTATTTCTAACTTTCTATTTATTTTATGAAACGTGTTCTTCTAAGATTGCCACGGTGTACATTATATGTTTAACAAATTTGTTGATTTGGTTTCATTTCATATCAAAAGTATTTATCTTTTTGTATACTAGCCGAAAGTAGCATACGCACTTGAAGAATCGTATTAGTTACTTAAGAGAGCTCACTGAGACATATCTGAATTCGTGCTATCGAATTAAGATAAGAAGAGGGACTACATGCTTATTCAGAAAATCTAAATTGAATTTTGAAGATTTCTTCTATATGTTAAGGTACGAAAATAAACACATAAAAGGTGAAATTAAGACTTGCATTCTAAAAGAAAGTGACAGTATAATGTATGATGACCCTGCCAAAACAAATTTAATTTTTTTTCTGTGTGGGTGTCTAAACAAAATTAGACAGCTGCGTCCCTAGTCGACAGCAAGAGCTGTACTTCCATGAATATTTCCAAGAAAACTGAAGGAGATTGAAGATCAGTTTTTATTATAGTGCAATTATGCGCTTGAAGGCATACTAGCGCTTTTTTCTATAAAAGACCATCGGGAGAGATAGCTGAAGGAAGGTTTAGATAGTCGCACCCAAAGGTGGATTATAAACTTTCTGCTCGATCGCAACTTTCAAGGTAGAGCGATAAAATCATTTAGGAATAACGAGGTGCGTCCATCGGGTGTTACCCACGGAACATCCTAAGAGAGGTACTAAGGTTAGAATTTCTTTTATCTTATATTTCGTATTTTTTCTTGAAGATTTCGTTCAGAAAAAGTCAAATACGAGTTATTTGCTGATGATCAAAATGTATACGAATCCACTGGCAACGTGGAAGATTACTTCACCTTCTAGTTCTCAACCGATAGGATATCATATTGATGTTTAGATAAAGACATGGTAAATTTTTTCCGAAAATGTGCGCATTTGGCCATCGAAAATAAACCACGCGAATACACATTAAATAGGAAAATTATTTCGACAAATCGCTTTATCGGGAATCTGAATGCTTAAATTTCTGGTGACCTAGACCTTAACCGCAATGCAATCAAGGTTTTTAAATCCGCCAAATTACTTTTCAGTAGTTTTTATATGGTTAATTGTTAAACAGAAAACGATTGGTATAAGTATTTTGCACGTTATTGTATCTACCGCTGTTAAATGAAGGTCGTTTTGATGTTAA
Organism: Tropilaelaps mercedesae; assembly: GCA_002081605.1. Lineage (NCBI taxonomy): Eukaryota > Metazoa > Arthropoda > Arachnida > Mesostigmata > Laelapidae > Tropilaelaps > Tropilaelaps mercedesae. The sequence continues at coordinate 12,136 of MNPL01004348.1, forward strand.
GGCATTTTATGACGCCGCTCATCTTAGTGTTTCGCACTCTACAAAAAAATAGTGTCATTTGTAAGCTTTCGAACTTCGTTGGAATTTTCTAGGTAACGGCCAGTCCACCCACACACATGAAATTGCACCAACAGACCACGCCAACAATTTGTTTGCCTAGTGCGTAACAAGGTAATTCAAACCGTTTTGTTTATACAGAAGCCAGTAGGTGTACTTGTATTGCATGCTCATAGAACTTGTGCATTTTGTAGATATATTTTGTAAACCTATGAAGCAATAAGATTTAAACGATAGTAATATATATTCGTATCCACTGTGAGAATTTATTTACATATTTATGACGTGACATTAGCTACGAGTATTTCTCTTCATCTATTTGCGCTCTTTCTAGTTGTCCACGGTGTTAATTATGTCGTAAATACCGTGTGTGTGGCACTCAACTATTGTTGCGGAAATAGATAATACAACTATACGTAAACAAAACCTACTTTGTGGTAGAAATAATCTACATTACGTTTCTTTGGCCAGATAAAAGAAAGTTTGTATTTAGTGAATAATGCCTTTGCGAAATAAATATCGATAATACGTTCTCCGTTATAATGATGCGACGTAAAAAAATTTCGATAACAACTTCGTACAAATTGATTCTTAGGGATTTCAGTTTGCAAGGCCATGAGAGCGAATATCCCGGTTATACAAAATTATCTGCTCGAACAGTTCTTTCCTTAAAAAGCCTTGCTGGCTTATGTTGTAATTTTCATTTCACGCACATGCTCGCTCGATTGAATATCATCGTAAGGCACACCAGAACTAAATATCTTATACAAGAGCGTATTTGTGTTATTTTAAAAATTAACATAAAACGCAAATATTAAAATAATGGCCGCCGCCATCAATTATGTCCAAGCGAAACCAAAATACGTCTACTTCCTAACAAAAACAAAATATAAAAAATGTCAACCACAAGCGATTGCACGAATGTTTAACTCTGTGCAATGTTCTTGTATTACTTTATATTATGCAGGGTAATCTATTTTCGATAATAGGGCGACACCTTCAAGGCACGGAAAGTAAAGCATGATCGCGATGATACCTGGTTATTATAGTGATCACGTAATTGCTAAGAGGAACCTTTGAATAGCCGTCATACGATTCCGAGTCCGTGACCCAAGTACAACCTTCGTGTCTGCAATACAGCAGCTAGTAACTTTGATCCCAATATCAAGCACTGCTGATGTCATAGTGCCACGTCGCAAAACAGTTTCCCGTGAGGCAATTTCATTCTACCCAAGTCTCGAAAATTTGTGGACATCCATGGCATTTGATTAGAGTAAACAAAAATTTCAATTACAAATAGAGTTTTAGCTAATGAAATTGAATTTTACGTCATATCAGGTATTGGCCCTCTAGTGCGGCCATCAACAAAATTTCTCTCGTAAGGAGAGCGATTTTTCAAGTATGCACTGACATTAATATACTTTGCGCAGCTAAAAGTCAAGAGTGGAAAACGGATTCCTCTAATCGAATCTTATAAGATATCGATACGTTGTACGAGTTTTGTATATCAAAACCTATGTCAGCGGGGAACAACAAAAACTAAACGCAAGTTTTGAAAGTGTCGATAAAATGAGTAAGTATACTGTTCACGCGTAAGCAGAAAGAAAAGAAGCGTGGTCAATCAGTATATCCCGATTCCTGTAACCACAGAGGCAGAAGTCGATATTGCCCTTTACACCTGTATCTTCAGGATTCCATTTTCATAGTAATGGCTATTCTACCGCACGTATAAATTTCCATCTTTAGGTCAAATTGCAAACTTCACCAGACAGAGTGCTCCAGATCGCTCAAAGTTGGAAAGCGAGAGTATACCTGCTAGCTTCTTTAGTAAAAAGAGGCACCCCAAAGGAAATCAGATGGTGCATAGAGTAGAGATTGCGTTTGATAGAAAAAGAAATTCCTTGAGGTGTCAAACTTTTAGAGGACTTAAAACCACGCAGACCCACTCACCAAGGTGTTAATTTGCCAATGATATATGTCAAATATGCGAACCACAAATTGTGTATTCATGATGTTACTCGTTCAACATATTTTTTGCCAAAGAATGACCGAAGCAGTTGGGCTGTATCATAAATTTATCCTGACGTAAACATATTACCCAGGGAAAATTTACAATAAGATTTTCAACATATCTCTGTTCAACTAAGAAGAATTTGAAATGATTTCGTCAAGGATTGCATTAAATTCTCGATGAAATGCATATGCATACCAATTAGATGCCAGACTAGATGAGATTCTAATTGATTTTTATGAACTATCATCAAATTGCCCGAACGGACTATATTTTATACCAAATACTTTTTTGATGTCAAGTTATTTAGCTCTTAATATAATTAAGCAATAAAGTGTGAATGTTACAACCACCTTGTCATCTCGTATTGGCCTGCGCTATTTTTAAAGCACTCTGTCACCCCTATACACAAATTCTCATGGGTACCTATAGTGGTTGAATAACTAGCTAAAATAGCAGGGTAGCAGTATTGTGCGCCAAAGCACTGCCACGCTCCTCTCAACAAGGTGCAATATGTGTTTCTGCTTGCTACAGAAGTATATTTTTTGCCAGAGTGAACACAGCTGTAAATTGTGCCTAGTTTTGCGAGAAGTGCGAGAATTCTCTTGCTCAATAGACCTTTAGTTGTTGATTTCGCCTATTTTATATAGATTTGGATAGCTGAGATTCTGGTGATTCGTTTAGTTTCCACAGCTAAAATTTCGATTACAACTTGAGCAAAAGTTAAGTTCAAGATAACATTGATTTACATGTTTTGACGCAATTAAAAAGCCGGATATTTTTTGCCCTGAGCTATAACACGCTTCGAAGTCATCTTTTTTATGTACTATAAATTTATTCAAACAGGTTGAGAACATCAAAAGTTGACCTTTTGAAGAATATCGGGGTCCCATTCTAACACTGTAACCGCCAGCCATTTTTCTCGGTATAACACAATGGCCTAAATACATCAATAGTTAAAAATCAAGATTCTATGTCCAGGAGTGCGATTAAATAGAAATTTCCTCCAGTTACTTTTGCACATCGTATTTATATTTCCAGCTTGATTACTCACACCTTACACCTACGCCGACTAAATATGTTCTCCACCATTGTTCTGCGACAGCTCAGCTTAGGTACGAAAATTACAAAAGCTACGTAAGATCTGATGACATATTAACTAGGTGCTTCCAAAGCAACCGCTCGCATTAACACGCATAAAATTAACATAAAAAAATTCAAAATTTATTTAGGTCAAGAATTTAACATTTTTCACGAAATTTGATATATATCCATATAGAAAAATCCATATAGCCTCATTGAAATCATTGTCTACCATCGTCGCATCCCGTATTAACGTTCCAACATTTGGTTGATGTATCCCTTACTGTTTACTTCTCTCCTCTCACATAATTTATTTTATTAATTGAAGTTATTGAGATTCATCATTCAACACATTTTATATTCATCTGACTAGATATTATTTATCCATAGAAGAGTAAACAGAGTCCTCTAGGTTGTGCTACTGACAGTGAGTATTAGCGATGGCTTCAGTCTCCGGAAACATGCTCAACCCCACAACTATAGCCCGCGTTAGAAGTGTGGTCGCTCGGAGAATAAAAAAAAAGTCCAAGAGTTTTTAGTCGAATAATTGTATAGTGAAATACTACATTGCCTTTACGCACCGGCGATACACAATCTGGGTTATAACTTACGCCACCTTGAGGTAGATTGTTCTAATTTTTCTAATATAATCCCAATAAGCGCTACACGTAAGAACGTGTAGTGCTTATTAACTACACGTTCGCGACTACTGAAGGGTACCTCACATGCGTTACGTCTATCTACAAACGTAAAGTACATTCTCACCTATAAATACACTATTAGTGAAATACAAAACTCGAGATCGTATGTACAGGTGGTGCGACTAGATGGAAATTGCCTCCAGCTGCCATTACATATTGTATTTACATATTCTGGCCAATTGCTTATAGCTTACTGATAGGCAATCTATAATTCACATTCTAGATGTATTTGAACCACAGACTCGCAAGTACAGGCATAATACCCATACACTGCCCCAACCATATATTTTAGTCATCATTTTCTGCTACGGCTAAGCTTGGATATGAAACTTATGAAAGTTGCATAAAACTTTACTAAATGTTAAACTAGATACTTCCAAGGCAACAGCTCGCCTCAATACGGGCCCGATCGCCTTTCTTCCGCCTCTACTATCCAACTCGCTTTACCATACACGGACAATTTCCTATTTGAGTAAGGCTTTTTATGCTTTTACTTACGTTGTATCCTTTTTGACGCTGTGTTTTTCATCTATACAATTGTTTGCTTACGCATGTGTCTAGTATTTAGATTTTTTGATAATACATTTTTCTTTTCTTAACATAAATTACTTTAGTTTGCATATATAAAATAGATATTGTCGTTGAGTAAAACTCAGCCAAACGGGGTCCAAACATTCTTTAACTGCGTTTAGAATAGTAACACTGATAACTTGTAGTATCGCATGCAGGAGAGCTATTATAATTATTATTACGATTACTCATAGTGCTCTCAGGTCTTCCGGCGTTACTTTGGTTTCCAGTTTTTCCATACGAACATGCCGAGCTTATGTGTCCGCCCGAACCGCGACAACTCCGCCTACTGGGTGGCCTGAACGTAGCACTATTTGAGTAATACCTGTCTTGATAGTCAACGGGGCCCGCAATATAGTGTGGATGTTGTATAAACGAAGGCGCGTGTAATTCCACCTTCACTTTGGCTGTTGTAGTAACCTTCGTGGTGACGTTAGTGCCCTGAGGAGTAACGTCTGTGGTTGTGACCACTGTCGGACTGTTTGTTCCGCTCTCGACGCCACTGGACACAGAGGAAGGCGTCGGACTCGGGTTATTTTCGGCTTCACCATCTCCTGTCGATCCTATTGGTCCTAATATTGTGGCTGTCACCAGACCACTGGTAGTATTTGTGACAGTTGTTGTTTCAACGGTGATTTCAGGTTCTACAACAATTTTGGCAGAAGATGGCTCAGGTTCGGGAGATGTGCTCTGGTAATTCGATGACTCCTCAGTGATTGTCGACAGAGACATTTCGGAGCGTGTGCGTGGAAATAAAGAAGGCCTTTTGTACGATCGGAAGGACGATTGCGATAATGGTCTGCTAGCAGGACGTGGATTCCGTGTCTCGAAGGCTGGTGAAGGCTGTACAGTAGGCGCCTCGATTCGCTGCTGACCGTTACGTGGTACCAACTCACCGGGAGGTCCGATCAGCGTCAAAAGTACCGGCAGGACGACAAAACTATTGTAAGCATAAATAGCCACAATCGTCGATAAGAGGTATGAGAAGTACCTGCAATCATAATGGGAAATCAAAACATTCTTAACTATTTATTCAACACCATAACTAAGCAAATTTCAGAATCCAATATGGCTGAAATATTTCATGTGCTAAAACCGGAAGATTATTCTTCGGAAGAAAAAGAAGGGATCTTTTCTTAGTGCGCCTTTATCTATGCCATGGTTTCAACTTGCAACAATGCTGTAGGCAACGGGTTGATCGCTTCATTACGAGAAAATCTTACGCTAATTAATTAATGAAAATTCTTTTTGTCTTTATGGCTCCTTTTTAAGATAATTAATAGAGATTTTGCAAAAATACTAATAAAAGCTGTTCCATGCCACATTTAGAAGATATAACACCATAACACCCTATGCAGAATCAATATATTTTATTGATAGACTGAAGTGATGTTTTCCGGCAAGCGAGATAATACACCATATAAAAAAGCATCCATATCCTCTATCTCTCAATACCACGCGTTCATTTTTTTCGCTAACGATATTAGCAGAGCATGTTCCATCATATATATATATAAAGACCTCCTCTACAAGACTGTACTCTTCTCTAAGCTTTTCTGCTTTCAAACGCTGATCAAGTTAATTCAGAAATAAAGCCAGTTATGTGCCCTATTGAAGCTAGTGCTGGCATTGCTACCGATCTTCATCGTATTTTGGGTATTTAAGATTGAGAGAATTGCCACAATAGAGTACCACGCATTTTTCTGAGCACTCAAGTTCCTTTCCCTTCAAATTTTCTTTGCATATTCCTAAAGAACTAATATCTGCGGACAAAATAATGCCCATATATCTATATTCATTTGCTTCGGATAAAAATTGATTGAATTCTAGGTTCTAATAGTAATTTTAGTAGCATAGGGAAAAATTTGATCATTGCTAATTTGTATAAACTAAAGATTATACTTCTCTAATATTTAAAAACTAAAACTAATTTCTGTACGTCAATCGTACCTCTTCATATATGACTTTGTGGTTTTGAGTCGTCGGCATATATTGTTGGTAACATGATTTTGTATTGCCCAATTCTCTTCAAGAACCTAGTTTTTAGAGTTCTTACGTTAAAACCTTTGTTAACGTCGCGTATCCGCGATAATTTTCATTTTTGCGTGAATGCAGTAGTAGTAATCATCGTGCCTGATGAGTGCTCGTCCGCCTTTAGTGCCGCCGATGCAAGAGTAGAAAAAGTGTCTTCGATCTATGCTAATATCATTGACACATATATCACTGATGTTATAATGTTGACCGATTCTAGTAAAACTACATTTTCCCCTGATTCTCGTTAACAAATGTTATATCAAAAAACTATTCTAAAAATTTTGTTAGGTGGATACTATCGTTATATCTTTTGCGGTTACTTATATTTCCTTTCTTATTTTTCCATTTGTAGATCTCTTCTGTTCGATCTTCTTTTTATAACTTCAAAATCTTTAGTTTTTGTTCTTTATTTCCGCTTAATATATTTTCATATATATTTTACGGCTTTCATACGTTTTTATTTTATCTGTAGTTGCATGGCGCTTTGGATTTCATCAATGCCGTTTAGCAGATAGTTAAACTGTACATAATTTTATACACGAACTTATCTTTTTCCTTAACACTTATCCTTTTTCGTGTTTAAGTTCTTTTTTTATCATATGTAGTTATTCCATCTTTTTGAAGATTAATAATTTTAAAATTTCCTAAGGATTTCTAGATATTAACGCCCCTTGAGCTAAATATTGTGGTCTTTCTCAGAAGGCTACTTTGCCTGTAAGAGAAAGGTGAGTTTAGGGTTGCATTACAATAGACTTGGAGCTTGAATAAAACCATTATTGTGTATAACTTTACAAAATACTTTTGTCCTCTTCCTATATTACACTGTCAATTCCTAGTTCTGTAAGTATTCACTAAGCACAGTGGAAATACGAGTGACCAATGTCGTTTAATTGACACTGACATTTTTCAAAGGCTTTTAGCTCGCAAGAATTATGCGAACCTTATTATATTATAACTACAATAATCTGCGTTAGATCCTACCCAAGTCATGAACCTCATACACTCACAAAACGTTCACGACTCAATAGCTCAAGCAATTAAAAATGTCATCTGATACTCTCCCTTCTTTTCCCATAATACGACTTAGTTCAGCGGGGCAGCGCAAACAGCTGGATCATTAAAATGATGAGAACTTTAAGTAACATAAGCTGTTTTTTGTTGTTTTAACGGAAGTTAAAAAGGACATGCACCGACTATGCGTAGCTAGGTAACAGCTTTGCAGGTTCGTGCACAGACAGCAAAACCAGACTAAAAATTAACGAAAGTCATCAACGAAAACGTTTTTGGTGCTTCCTAATGAATGATATAGCTCACTCATCGCATGCAGGGTATGTACGTTAACAGTGAAATGGGATCCATAAAAGAAAAAAATAAAACTTGTTCTAGACTCCATTCTGTCACCTTGCTGGTCTGTACTTGATGGTGCTTTATGGTGCTTGGTGCTTCCACCATAGGGAATTTTAGCGTCGACGTAACTGATAAGCTCAGCGGACCCGTTTGCTACTTTATTCGGCTAGACAGTATCCCTCCCTACATTCAAGTTCTAAGCTAAACTACTGGCCTAAAAATTAAGTTTCAAGTCAGCTTCTTTCAACAGCAACAGAACTCTTGCTCAAGAGCTACCTGACTATTGCTTTTAGACTCCGCGAACTTAGCTTAGGACAGACGCACAAACCCGAAGACACCTAAGAAGAAATACAAACCCTAAATCGAACATGATAACAATAATTCCCGGAACTCTGATACCCCAGTCAGCTGCTCTTTCTGTACGGCCTTTCACGAATTTAACCGTACATCTATCTGCAAGTTTTCGAATCACGGAAAACACATGGTGGTAAACCTTGATCGATGTCTTTGTTGCTACGATTACAACAAAGGCAGTACAATGATATTGCTTAGACGATTTGCCCTCTTATGCAAGTTCAAAATTTATCATACAGCTGTATTACATTTGTAACATATGCAGAAAACTAGCAGTTTCGCCGCAATAAATAAGCTTACCTGATAACGAAGTCGAATTCCGAAAAAGCCAGCATAGTAACGGCAAGCAGCGTAGTGAACGTCGCATGAACAATGGGTGCACTCATGTACTCAAGTGCCATGGTCACACGACGTGCTCTACAACCTAGTGCGGTCAGATATCCAACTGAGAGATGAAGTACAGTGTCCACTCCCAAACCAATGCTAATTATGATAAGGACAGCTGGTACTGCGCTAAGCGACATATTTAGTGAATGCAGAGCTCCGAGTATTTGTAGGACGCACGAACAGAGCACAAGCACGATAAGCACCGCTGACCATAAATTAAACAAGATCAATGAGACCATTATGAAGACCGCTGCTAGGATGAGCAATATCGCCACAGCCAGATAAAACCGTAAGTGCAGATACTGCTCCCAATAGACCAACGGCAAACCAGTCGGAAAATTGGGCAGGCCACGCTCTTCAAATTTTGCGCAAATTGAACGTAGATGTGAAATTGTAGCAGTAATATCTCGAGTAGAATTTAGATCTCGTAAGTAAAACGGAAACTGTGCAAAGTGTATCGCTGGCGACTTGAGTATTTTAAATTCTTGCGCTCTAGGAATGTCATCCCATTGTTTTGGTTGAGGCACCAGAGAAGCCTGTAATAGAGGTCAAAAGATTGTATGTAACAAAACATAGCGTAAGAACATTGGGATCACATGGATCTCGAATGTGTTACCTCTTACCGCCAGTTGTCTGTAGACAACTAGCGGGATCCTGCTGAAAATAAGCTTTGAAAAAGCAAACATTTCTGTCGCATTAGCAAACTAAAGATTCTTAATAAAACATTTATAAGCACGTACCTGAGAAAAACTATAGGCGAGAGGGTCGCTGTTATACCAGGCGGTAAGATAGTAGTAAAACGCTTTCGGGTTTATAATCCCATCTTCTTTTACAAGCCGGTTCGAGGTGACCAAGCTTTTATCCACCGGGTTGTCAAGACGTCCAGTCTGCACCAGAAGCTTGTAGGCTAGAATAGCTTCATTTGACGCACTTTGATTCCATCCTTCTTGGTTAATGTATCCTAGGTTCCATTCCAAATCAAATGTTTTCTGTAAGCCTAAATGATTATAAGGAAAACACAAGTTGGCTGTTACTGATATTATCTGTACTTCAACGTATCAGAAAACACGACTTCTGTTTTCAAAAAATAATACATGTTCGGAGCTCACCAAATTACTAATCTATGGATACCTGTAAGATGCGATGTAACATGAGGCATATGTACTCAAAAGTAAAACACCAACTATAAGGGAGCAATAAGCTAGAGAATTCGCGTCACTCAATAAATACAGCTCGATATAGGAAAAGGTCTGCTTTTAATGATCCGCATGATTAAAAATTGCTTCCTGGCACTTGTGCGGTACGCCTTTTAAAATGTGTCGATTGTCTCTTTAGCTCTAACTAAAGCAAAATTTGTTGTAATCGACTCTATGTGCAACCATGCCCATCTAGTGCAGAATGGCACATACAATTACATATATATATATATAGTAGGTGCTTGTGTCACCGACTGTCGTTGCCGCGTTTACGCTAGGGGAGGGTACTACGTGCAGATAACATGTATATGTGCAAGCAGACGTATTCAGTCGCCTGAGCTGTTATGGTTAAGTGTTGCTTGTATTTTGACTATGCTGTATTTAGAATTTGCTATACGTGTTTTTCTCACTTTGGTGATAAAACGCACACTCAATGCTTTATTTCAAAAGCATAGCCCAACTTGCCTCTATTCCATCTCCGCTGTCCATTAGTACGGAATAGAATGGACGAGTACGATGGAATGAGCGAGCACACTTACGTCATACATGTTCGGCCGACCGGCCCGTTAACCAATTAACCAAACGATGAATCCATCGACTCACCGACCGAGCGAAGAAACGATCAACTAATTCTAAGTCATTGTGCGAAGAGTGCATTTTAACGAAGTTTTTTGCTAAAAGCCTTCAACAAAGTTAATAGCGTGTCAAAAGCGCGTTATCACTAGCGGATGTGCCTTCTCCCTCTGCTGTAGCATTGTTCTTAGTCTACTAAGAATCAGTTGGTGAGACAGCCATCCAGCACCTCGCGATGAATCACATCAACTTTTTAGCATCTCTCCGCCGCCTCTAGTCGTAGCTAAGCCATCAGAGTTCTACGGTGACATGTGTGGCCGATTTACTTGAAGTTCGATGGTGTCTTATAGTTCAGGTGCTCAAATGTAGTTCACCCACCTTGTTGCAATTGCCAAATCCTCATGATTTGGCGAGCACGAACACAAGCTATGTTCGTACTGCAAGGTTGACTTCCCCGGAACCGTATGTTACCCTTTTTCCTCAAATCAGAACTATAGCAACTGCTACAAGCATTGTGATTAAGGTCTTAAATTTTTATTTAAAGTGCATTGCCTAGCTCAATTCGCTGCACAGACGAAATTATCCCCATGGGAAGGCTCAATTCTCATTAGAGTTCCATGAACCCGATGATTTTATCGAAAAGTAGACTGAGTCTTAGCTCGGAATGCAACGACTAACCAACTAATATGATTTGGCTGAATGCTGTAACGATTTATCTAGTTGAACGGGAGCATAATCCGCGATGGGGTGCAAAAACACCAGCGACAATAAAGCCTGCCTCCGGCTAGCACGATTATGTAGACCAAACTAACCGACTGATTGGACTCTCGAAAGTACCGCCATGTGTATTTACTGGCAAGTTAAACGTTTTGCCAAGCCGATCGTTTACATTACACAGTAAGCCGAATACATATGAGAATGACTAAAAATATACAAACCTAATGGAGATAACACTGCAAACCTCTAGTCAAAGTATTGAGGTACTAGCTAACGTTCAACTAATAAAGACTTAAACTCTGAAAATTTAAAGCAGACATACCATACGGGCTCAAGGACAAACTTAGCATATTTACCTAGATTTCAATCATTAACAATCGATAAACGTCAAATTAAAGCAGATAGCTGCATGATCACAACTAGTTTGTCCTCGTTAGGAGTCAAAAATTAAATGTATATCCTATCATTCTCTTCCGTTTTGGCCATAAGAATATGTAGGGGAAAAATTTAGTATAGTGAAAAATATGCAAATAAATACTTACTGAGTAACCAATCTCTAAAAAGCGAGAGCCAAAACTCAGGTAGACCTCCGTTGTCGTTTTTTACAATCTTCTCGACCCTCGTGAAGGCATCGTGATATTCGTACAGCAGGCGTTGATTCGTAGGATACTCGAAGTTAGCTTGTGTCACAGCAAAGATACGATATGTTCTGAAGTATCGCTGTTGGTATTGAAGATATTCGTATTCATCGCTACCGGTTGGTATGAGCTCGCTTAGTTCTAAGCCATCCTCGAGATGCATCGTACCCCATAAACCGAATGCAATAAGGCCAATAAATGACAACACAACGAGGGCGCGTATAGCAGGTTGATGAATTAGTGGAACATACCATTCCGCGATTGTGTGCGATACTGACCATCCAAAACAACCATCGTCTAAGCCCCGTTGTCGCTTGAGCCGTAGTTCGTTTTCTTTATTTTCGTCAACAGAGATAACAGCCACAGACCTCACAAATGACTCATCCCTGAACCGCAATGGATGTCCAGTTACCAGCTTAGCTGGGAACGTGCTTGTAGACTGTCTCTGTGATCCCTCACTCTTTACGATACAACAGAAAAAGTCTAAACGTCTTGCAGCGCGTCGGTGAAGGTCAATACTGAAGACAGCTGGGAAAAGAAGTAGGACGGCTGTTAACGAGCATACGAGGAGAATGGCCGCCTGAAGCGAGAAGTATCGTAGAGCTGGAATCGGGATAATCGATGCCGCGGCAAAGGCTAATACTAGGGAGACGTTAGACAAAATGATGTTTACCCCTGTTCGCTTCAGGCACTCTCCAGTTTGTTCCTGGTTATAAAAAACAAAAGGAATTATATTAGCTCAATTTGTCACTGTGCGCGATAAATATAAAGCGTTATGAAACAGTAGTGGACGAAATCATTTTTAAATACTAACATTCATTTGCCAAATTCACGGTTAATCTAAAATTGTGTAAATGATATAAAATGTGCACTAAATAAAAATTGCCTTGTTTTCTCCAGCTAATGACACGTAAGCGTCATTCGATTTTTGAATATGCAAATAGTAAAAAATAACAAAAAAAAATGTCAATAATTGCCAAGAGTTCTCGCCTAAATTGACAAAACGCTTTTTCATGATGGGTTCATTGAAGTCAGCTATCTTGCCTGTATCCAAATACTGACTGGCTTAAATTAGAAACCCTTATTGTATCACGAATACTTTCATCGTTTTTTGCACTTAATTACTAAAATTGTATTTAAATTGTATTTACAAACATTTTCGAAGGTATTGGCAATCGTCTTATTAGCTTATACAAACTAGTGTCCTTATTTGTCTTTGCCCCCGTTTAAGCCGTTTTTACTCTTAACAGTAGATAATCTGCACATTTTATCGCACGGAATCGGGAACGACTCCAGGAAGCCTGAGGTGGCGCTCGACTAGTCGACTGCTATAAATGGGGATAAGCGATTTTGTGATGCGTTGGTTACGGCAAAGCCGCTGCGAACCAAGTAATGTGTCTTTCAACCAAGACACATCTATCAAGCTGTCACCATCTTCTGATGAAAACAGGCGGCACGCAGGAGGAACGCATGAAAGACTGAGTCCATGGACGTCTCGCAGAGAACAACCCAAGTTCAGCGACGAATAATGATCACACACTGACTAGGTTCTCTCTTTGAGAATTTCTACTACGTGCAACCAAAGACGCTTAACAAACATGACACACACACACAAACATAAAGACATCGGAATACTCGGACGTACCAGCAACGCAGGATCAGCTCCCCAAGCTAACACCTTTTCGCTGTTATTGTTTTCGACTGCATGCGTGTCGTTTCTATACACGTCGGTTGTAATCTAGTAATCGTACTCAAACAAAAAGGGGCCTCGCAAAAAATCAAATCTGCTACTAGCACTACCAACACCAAACCACCCTGTAAAGCCACAAGCCAAATGTTTCGTGTTCGGGGAGCTCGACTTAACAAGCTCTTCTGTTGTATGTGTTTGCAATCAGTCCAAGGTTCCGGAGGACCCTTCCCGCAAAACGTTTGAAAGAAGTGCTACCTTTCAACACCGTTGGGTTTTCTAGTTACTTCTGTCCACACAGAGTTACATCTCCATGTCTGTTATATTTCTGGGACTTAGCGACGATATATAATGATCAGATGTTGACAGAACAGAATGAAGAAAAAACGTTTGAGCCATTCAATATCAAAGAATAAAAATAACGTTTGCAATGAGATTTAGTCACTTACCTCGATCGGTACCGCTCCACTGGAGATGATTTTGTTAAGAGTGTGTGTTAATAGAAATATACTGTTGCATCCAAGACCAAGCGATAAAAGGGGCAATATTTGCGTGGTGGTAGCGTTGAATGTAAGCCCAAGTAGTGTACAGAGACCGAAGGCTGCCGTAATACTTAGAACAAGCAGAAGGACGCCAAAAAAACCTGCACAAGCCTGCGAAAGCTCTGGCTTTTCCAGGTTCACCAGCGCGAGGCACACATAAAAGACCAGAACGGCCGTTCCAATCAGCAAACGGTGCACATTCGGCTTGGTGAAATCGCGTAAAACGTTTGTGAGAGCACCAAATGTGAAAACATTGAAACGCTGTCGTTGATTATTAGGAAGAAGTGAAAGTCGTTTGACTTCGTTGGTGAACTTGTGTTGCCACGCTTCGATAATCTCGCGAGCTTTTTCGATGCTCCAGTCAGCATTATGCAAGCTATATCTACCATCATGAAATTTAAACATGTTCTTGTAATCCATAACTTCGATAATGCTCTGCAACGCGCCTGCACGTGCTATTACACCAGATCGATTTTTCTGGATTCCTCCAACGATGAGGTCTTCAGGCCAGTGCATGTAATTTGAAGCAAATCCATAGCAACCGCCGGTGAGGGC
>MNPL01004349.1:0-14726 GCA_002081605.1 Tropilaelaps mercedesae
TATATATATATATATATATATATATATATATATATATTGTTTATTTTTTTGAATCGTATTTGATCAGTGTTCCTTGTGTTTGGAAATACATTTTCCTCTCCGGGCCCACCTACACTTTATTAAATTGAGGAAATTGTTAACTTCTGTTAATAAGAAATGTATTAAACGGCAGCCGGTGCTAATACGTACTACAACCTATTTACACATTCAGATGTTCAAATATATTTCCAAACCCTAGACTGAGTTGGGCCATAAACGCGATTTTAGTCGCACAGCTGCATACCTAACGAGAGTTATGTCCTTCTCTCAGCACAACCACACGCAACGAACTCAATTGATTTATGACCGAGGTTGAAAAAATACATCCTCAACGGCAGCAAATAATTGCCCCGTAGACAAAGTTCTCGATTATTTTAGGGCAAACTATGTGCGGGTGACTGATCTGTTTGTAGACCATATATTCTGTTTCATAAACTGTTTCCCATATGCGAGCAGATTGCCGTCCTGCAACTGTTTATCTAGTGAACAATGAGGTTAACAAAAAAGCAAAACATAGGTATATTGTTAACTTGTCTTGGAAAGCACTGATCTCTTGTTACGTGGCACGTAAGCTTATCACGAAGATATTTAAAATACAACGTAAAACTAAGTTGTTATGGGCAAACGTTGTAATTCTAATAACTAATTACATTGAGTAGTATTACACCGAGTAGTAAATAAATACTCTTGTTGTACAGTTCATTGAGCAAATGCATAATTTAACACGAGAGAATGAAAGGGTTAAACAAATTGCTAAGTTACAATGGGTTGCCCTACCCTAATCGTATGCCAACCCAATATCAGTGTCGTACTATACCGCCTTCTCCCGGAAAAAATGAAAACATCGCTTTGAACACTACCGTAGCTTTCAGATTCTCTCAGCGTCAGTCTGAGAGACTTTTAAGAGACAGATATTGTGACTTAAATTGATTTTGATAAAGGCTTTCGACAGTTTTCGTCCGAGTAATGGGGTTTTTAGGCAAACTACGTGTATCAAGAGTGTAATCTGTGTCTAAACGTTCACATTTGCGAACACTCTATGTTCTATACAAAACGAGGCAAATACTTGTTTTAGAAATTGGAAAATGACGGTTTTTGACAATGTTCATCGTCTGTAAGAAGCTCTGAATCTATCAATCAATTGGTCACTTAACCATTAATTTATTTAAAGATACACGTTCCTTTGCACGTAACACTGAAATGTGGTACGTTTTTTCGGGACACTACGTTAGTGACGATGTTTACGCTACGCGATTGTATATAACAAGTTTCTGGGAATAATCGTGCCGCATTGCACGCTCCTTCTTCAGGAATTTGTCCAGCAAGATCTTAATTTCAACGTGTACGAATTTGAAAAGCGAAATCGCTAGATCGTCACGGCGCGGACTGGTGTTTGTTAATTTGAATCCCATCAATGGCAGACACACACCCTTTACATGCTTGTGTTACTGTAAGTGAAGCGGTCTCGAGCTAGAAATGACCAGAATTCCAAAGAATTTATTTTGGAATCGAAATTTCATTAGGCAGTTGTGGGGGAGAGCGCGTGCCTGAACAGAAAGCGCAAGACCAATCATCTTTCTAGACAGGCATAGCCGTCCCTGGATTCGGAAACAAGTGTTCTATAAATAGCTCGAATCGGATTGTATCGTCTGTAAAAAAAAAGTCTGACGTCTTTGACACATTTAAAACAAACGATGTAAAGCCTCAGAAATGTCTCATATAAATAGGCTGCTCGATAGAGCAGAACAGTTTTGTAGCGCGCTTGCCTTCAAAAGGCACACCACATGATAGTAAAAAGCTATTTTCAGACTGCTGCTGTTTTATGCATCAATGATTTTCAAGGAAAATTCAGATACCTTTCTTCCCTGTCAGCTTTGTATTTTCGCATATTTAGATATATGCGCCTAGGTTTCGTAGGTCCGTATTTCGAAGAACGTTTTTCCTATGCCATTTCTCTCTCTGTAACGTATGCACGCCGAGCCAAACTAAGGCCTAATTAACCAATTGAAGCCGAGCTGATCTTAATGTAAGTTTATTACGAGGACATTCAAAGATATTTCAGTTTTAGCCAAATTAAATTACTTCGAATTTTATTAGCTTTAGCAAAAAAATCGCCATATTTATCGACGCCCTTCGATATTAGCTCTGGCTCTATTTCTCACCTCCAAAATGTATTACCAATTTCTCAGTATTCGTCGATGTCGCGAACTTGATCAGAAAATTACCTATTCAGCTCCGAAAAAATGCATCAGTCTATCGGTTAGATGGAAGCCACACTACAGACCGTGACGACTAAAAGATAGAACCTATGGATATGATTGTCCCTCACGTTTAGGCAACAATAACTCTATATTTTCACAGTTTCGTTACAAAAGGACGTGCCTCTCGAAACGAAAATTATTACGACAAATATTGACTTTAAACTTAAATAACAGGCTCTTGTTTTGTTTTCTGTATGTCTATCAGTAGCAGTTGCTTGATGTTTGCGCCACACAACTAACCCGTGGAAAAAAGGAAAAGGATTAATTTGCTTAACAACGGAAGGCCATGTCTAGCCAACTGTTCCTGATCTCGATCGCTGTCAACATCATTCGAGCACAGGCTTTAGTGGTGGCTACACTCTATCCCTACTACGGGAACATCAAATAAACTTACGCCGGGTGACCGGGTAATCTCCCTGTCTTCTGAGCGAGTACCAGTTTGTAGTTGTTTCACTCCAGCTCTAACCAGAACGAGTTTTAAGTCTACCTGTATACGCATCGTTTGTGGTTTATCAGATACGGCACTATGCAGCTCATTCGCAAATGTACCTTGTACGCGCAAAAAAACATAACAGCCCCGGACAAAGTTTAGAGAACCGCAAACTCAAAAAACTTCCATCGATTTGCTGGACTGATCATCCGACCCAGCTGGTCTCCTGTTCTCTCACTCTTTGAGACCCTTTATCGCGTTTGTCAATAGGCAAGTTACTCGCGTGACCACCGTTCCCTCCGCAGGGCAAACTCGAATACGAAAGAAGGCGAATCTGAAAATGTTCGAACTTTTTCGGAACGCATATGTTCGCATGCTGGCAATTTCCGGCGTAATACCAATAGAGACACAGGCTTGGCCTGGGGACGAAATAAAGATACTTCGCGGTTCTTGTCAGACACGCCCAAACGCGTTGGACAAGCCCCCTTTGCATAGGCAAGCTCGACTGAGTGAACGTTTATTTCCTGTTTTTTCGCCAATGTTGTTCCCAACTGATGAGGGCGATTCAAAAAAAATGTATGCTTTGATGTTTTTCATCACGGTCATACTGGTGGTGTAATTCGGATGTTGGATGCTGTCGATGATGATGTTGCTAGGTTAATGGTGTTGGTCTTAGATGCCTGTATATAGTCTTACGTTTGATCTCGAGTTTTCTTGTTTTGAGGTTCGTCTCTGCCACTAAATCACCACCGTCGAACTTCTTCGTGTTACGTTAGAACTTCTTCACTTAGACGCACACTCGATGCCATACGCTTGTCCACAGCGGCCAGAAGTTCTCACACGGTCACAGGAGTCCCCGTGGCAGAAACTGTATCAATACGATTAGCACGCTAACATTATATCAACAACGTGTACCATCAGATAAGCACTGATAGACGGGGCGAATGCGTAAGTAGATTATTTCTATGCTTTGCTTTATATTAACCTACCGCCATACGGTCTACGCGGAGCAAAAGAGCCCAGCCATATTAGAGGCAGCGTGTGGTGGGGTCAGACTGGGGTGGAAATGTGGAGACAGTGTTATTGGCATTGGCTATTCGTTATGATAATGTATTAGGGACAAGGGGTGGAAAAAAGGGTTTGCTCTGAAGGAAGACGCACAGGGATGAAGCGATCAAAGCAAATAATACTGCACGCACAGTAATTAACAGAAGCGTGTGCGATGTATGCAATCTAAAAGCAGAGAAATTGGCTGGCTCAGTAGCGGATTACACGACACTACATTGCGAGTGCATTTCAGTTAAGTTACGGATAAAGGAGGCGTTCGTTCTCGAGCTTTTTTCGTTGCTAGGTCACTTTTGTTTTCGGGTTTCGTCAGTTGGTAGAGCAACTCAGCGGCCAGCACGGGTTATCGGTTAGAGGAGTAATACGGACCTCTCGAATCGGCGGTGCACCGGACAAGACTGAGTTGGTACTAGCTGACACGAAGCAAGTGGCCGGGAGAGATGCGCCCTGTCGCTCAGAGGAAAACACGCACGCGTTCGAAAGGAATATGGTCTAGGAAGGAACCCTCCACAAGCGATCTGATACCTCTATCTTTGACTGCCTCCGTCGAACAGGCAAGTAGTCAGTCAGGCAAAGGCAAAGAACGGACCGGAATGGGTTGTTACTGCCGCCATCACCGACAAAATCGCCGCTCGGCGACTTTGATGCGGCGACGTGCAAGCCCAGCGAGCCACACAAGAGAACTCCTCATATATGCACATCCGTTAACAAGTAAAAATTCGGCGGGTCGAAATCCACCACTGTTACGATGCACTTGGCAGTTGTACTTCCTTAAAGCTCCTACCTCAACGAAACTAGTGGCCCAATGTGCGTGATTATATTGAGTGTGATTTACATCTGACTAGCAGATGCTATACGTAGATCCTAGAGAACGAAAATTAAATTTGCTAGGTGAAATAGCTCCTCCAATGCGTTCTCATATGTCGCCGGTTGTTGACTAGTAGTTCTATTTGTTTTGGCATTCTTCCGTGCGCATGCAATATAGCACATACAATATATACGAGAACAGTTTACGGTCGATAACAGAGAGCGAAGTACGAAGAGTACAAGTGTAAATTCTGTTTGAAAATTGTGACCAAGGTGGTCTGTGGAAAGCCGCTCATGGGATGTTACTGTACAGTTTCGACCTGAGTGGTCGTTGTCTACGGTGGCAGCAGGTGACGCTCGGAAAGGCTACACGCGACCCTAGCGGGTGGCGAAGATTAACTAGGCCACCGGCAAACACTGTGGCCTGGTTAATCAGCAAACATTGGTGGTGCTAGTGGGACCTGAAGTGGTGCAGGCGTTTAGTAATTTTCCCCCCCGCCCTTTGGATAAACGGTCCTAGACGACTGGTCCAGCTAGCAGTGTGGCAGTCGTAGGCATGGTGCTGTTGAACGTGGGCACAAGAAAGGATGGTTGATGTCCTGCGCCCTTTGGATAAACGGTCGCTGGACGACCGGTCCAGCTATCAGTCTAGCAGTCGTAGACATGGTGCTATCAAACGTGGGCACAAGAAAGGATGAGTGATATCCACCCTCACATCAGAGACGGGGTAGGTGAAATTAGACCAAGGCACAGGATGGCGTACTTGTTTGCTTAAAGTAGTATATATTTATATAGACGTGTCGCAGGCAGAAAAATGTGGTTAGTTGAAATTCAGCATCTGTACTTGTTGGTATTTCTTCTGTAATTATAGAATCGGACGGAATAACATAATAGATTTGAGAAATAGCTAGGATGATGTTTAAGAATGCTTCTTAATGTATGATAATAATTATTATTAGCGGTTCGTACAAAGCAAATATATGTTTGCTGCATTGAATTTGGTTAGGTATAATTAACTTAACTAGTTTGCTTTTTTTTTCAAGCGTGTCGTGTAGTCTTGGCCCCATGTAGAGGCTAGCTCAATTAGAAAATAACCAGAAAATCAGACAAGATACATATCTGAAGGGCATTTAGGACTCCGACATGCTTTTGAGTTCGATCCATCTGGTTGATGAACGGGCGTCTAAGCAGACAGAATTTTTCCTTTGATGGACTTGAAAAACCGGGGAAGTTACCGTGTTGTACACATCGTATCGCTATTGATGTATTCACAAATTTCTAGCATGCTTTGATACAGAGTCTATTCCTCGTAGCATGCACCGAAGTTGCGAAAGCGTTGATAAATTGAGCATACTTAGAAGGTAGAGGCGTCTGATAACGACGATTATTCTAACGGATAGCTTATGAGCTCGAAAACAAGACGGTTGCATTTTGCAGTGAGCACGCATGCTCATTACAAAAAGCTTTAGGAAGAATTGAAATACATACTTTTTAGATTGCTCCGTTAGAGTGCCTCTGCGCATGTTAATTGGTGACGCGCTTATGGGCACACCCTTCAAAGTCAACCTTTATACCAACAGGCAACGTCACCTACCAAAAATATCGTTATCGACGCTTACCCGAGCCTATACCGCAAATAACTATTTTATTGTTTGAGTATATCGTCATGTGCAACAATGTTACCATCTTCCCTTTCGACACGAACTTTTCTCACACTGGAAAGGTTATTCTCTCTGTGGGAACCAACCCGTGTGGGACATCCTTCGACAGGTTGGCTTTCGAATAGAGAAAGCTCTGGGGAAGTAAACGTTCAGACATGCGAGGTATGCTTCTCAGTCAAGCGACAGGAACTCGTGAGGGTGGCTGGTAGAAGAACATAAAAGTAGGTTCCTTTACAGGCGTTTTATGCGCCAGAGTTGTTCTTGTGGTATTTCAGCTTTATTATCATCACAATGTCTTCAAAATTCTCAACCAAATCCGCCGAAGTATAGTTCTTTCCCATAATTTTTATTCTATATGGCAGAAATGATTCGACCCGGTTGCTTCGACTACGGATATAATTTCTAAAATACTTGCCCATGATTCGGGGCTAAGTCGCCGTAGACAGGTGAATTGTAGGCTGTTATCCATTATAGCACACTCTATAGGGATTACTGCTAATAAAACCATAGGTTTTTCACTTTCTAATAGATTAATCAGACTCGGTTTTCAACTCACCTGCTATGCTTCATTTCTCTATATAGGATTTTACATACCATATGATGGATGAATTTGATGGAGATTGTCTTTATGGCGAAGTAGCTTACTGTAAAGCTAGAGTTGCTTACCAAGTCGAATACCGCTGACAACACATAGATCTTTGTGTGTTTCACTTCGTGCACTTCAGCTTAGAAAAGGGATGATTTTCTTTAACTATATTTCATCGGTGAATAGCACTTTTTGGTTGCCCCAGCAGTTAAAACGGTATCGGCTTTCTAAAAGTGATACAAACCACCAACAGAAAAGTTTGCTCCGCACAAATTGAGTCGTCGGTCAACCAGCTCAGCGTTTGCTCAGAAATGCAACAAGCATAAGATAAAATGTATTGATATTTAGGCAATGAAGTGTATCTGTTATTGTGTTGCTAGTTTAACATATGTTTACATATTTTGAGGTATGACCGCGACCCAAACGGAGATCCTGAGTCAAAACAAGTCGGGCCTAACCTACATCACCCTTTCGTGGGAGGTACAACTGTACTTGTAAACGTAATCCAAAAACATTGCGCAATGTGAAACATTCGTAAAATGGCTTTTAACGTTTTCGAGCTTTTATTTTTTAGAAAGCTGACGTATTCCGATTTCGCATACAAATAAGGTCGCTCGTTCGTTTTAGAATACATATTGTTGCTACAATTGTTAGAGTCACATGAAGGCAAATATATAGATATTTCACTCGGGCTTGCCTTCAGTGCCACCTCACATACATTAGAGTGGTTAAACATAGTTTCTTTCACGACTTATGGAATTTGTATCTAAAAAATCTCCAAAAAAAAAACTTTTTTCACAGGTTTCGACGTAAATGGCGACTGCTCTGAAGATGTTTGTCTTCAGAAGTTATTTCCAAATTTCCAATCTAGTAATCATTCCCGCGTAAACCAGCAAACAAGCTTAAAGATTCTTAAAGTAACGTGTTTTTTACTATATTTTGCACACACATCGTTCATTGTGTGAATATGTTTCTCATACGTCTTTGTTTCCACGTTATTCCCGAAATTTCCAAAATGAAAATACTAAGAATAATTACAACCGATAGCACTTACCCCAAAAAGAGCCTAGCTTTCAACAAACAACAACACCAGTCGAAAAATTTCCTTTAGCAGTAACTTGGTGAATGTGTCATATCGTGCAATGTCCTTGAATTTCCCTCTGGAGGCGCATATATACAGACTTGCCATAAATATCGGCAGGTCTTCCAAAAAAACTACTAGTGTGGCTCTGATGCTGCCGTAAAAGTTTGATATGGAGGAAAGAAAGCACCAATTACGAAACCTAAAATGCCCTTCCACCTACATTTTATGACTTTGCGAGAATGAGTTGTTTTCATTTTAGATCTGCTGTGTCAACCGCTTGTGAGCGACAAACTTTCGTCGCCCATTGTTATTTCGGATAGCAATATTTGGCCATGAAAAACTTTCCACCGATATAGAAAATACTTTGGCAAACCTTGCCACGGAAGAGTTATATTTCTTTGAGTTGGATACTCGCACTTCTCTTTGTTTGTACATTCGTCTGAGGTGAACGGTTTCCACTACTGTGAGCAAACAGAGCACGTCATCTGACTTCAAGCGACTTTCATAACTTGTCAGTTCAATACACGCATTCCACATCAGCAGTGAAATGCACTACTTGTCCTGTGTGCAGGTGCCAGCTTAATGCGAATAATTGGCGACTGTAGTGAATTAAAATTAAGAGGAAACAAAACTTACTCTTATTGACTCATTGCCTTACAACATTGATTTCCATATAACGTTTCTCGTATAATATTTTTAGTGATTCTACCATAAAGAGTTGTTCCTGACGGCCCAAGGCAGTTCAGCATTGCTTGACAAAAAGAATCCAGTTTTCAAAGAAAGTGTAGACGGACAAACCTCATCACAAAATTTAGTTATTGGCTCGTTTTGAGGCATCATGCGAGTTTCTGCGCTAAACTGTTATGCAGTTAAACTCATAGTTAAGAATCTTGTTGATTCATGAGAAGTATTTGCTCCAGCTGTACGATAATAATCAATGCGCCAAACGCTACCCAGCAAGATGTCCTACTGGTTTGTCATCTGTTTGTCCTACTGGTAAGTCATCCTTTAAATTTTTATGTGGTGGCTCTCTTTGTCCGAAACAATACATCTTTTTCCCAGTTGGTCTAGGTTTACAGTATGATTCTCCAATAAGGTTGATTAAGACTCTTTCAGACGAGAGGAGGCAAAACTCTATTTAAAAGGACCAAGTCTTTTGTTACAAGAGTCACCTATGCTTTAAGCAATTGCGAAAATCAACAATCAAACTAAAGGCAAATATAATTTCGACGCATAATCTATAATATTATCATTCTTACACTATTATCTAGTTGATGTTCCGTATATCCCTGGGGTTAGGTTTATACGAACCTGAGAACGACGATTTCTAGTTGTGGCGTAGGCATCCGAAGGAGCATCTCGACATTACTGAGGTTGAGGCCGTCCCGTGGATCCACCTTCATTCGGCCGACGTGAAGAACGCGATCGCCATCACAAAGGCCAAAATCGTCTGCCAAGCCTCCCGATTCGACCTGATTAAGAAAACATTCAGAGTAAAAATCGAGCAGATACGTTTTTATATTGACAATGTCACGTACAAGTCGACAAAATATCTTTAAATTGGATACGGCCCACAGAAGTGGAGCAGATCGAATACGTGCCCAAATCTTCCATACTGCTGAAGAATGAATGTACGCCGGAGGCCTACTCAATCTTAGAAGTGCATTAAACGAAGCGTCCTGAAGAAAACCTCGATCGTTAAGAGCCTTCAATATAGATTCTTGTAGTAATAGCCATTTAACAAGACGACGGACGAGGTGTGAAGTTTCTGAGTTGTTTGACCGCTTGTGGATAGTGTTAAAACGCCGTCTTCGATCTCGCATGCTGAATACAACAATACAAAACTGCTGGCGGTGTCGAATAGATTGATGAAAACTTCGAGCAGCTAATAATTGGATATGTGTGATTCTGACGGCAATGAAGGCGAAACGTGAAACAGTAGCTATGCCTCATTCAATTTATCGGCCGGTTTTGAACGTTAGCTTCAAGCTTAGACATCTGGCCTGTCTTTTGGCGTTTTAGCAGCGTTACCAGCGCAGCGGTGTCATCTTGCCTACGATTCGTACAGGACTAAACGGAGAGCAGGCAACTACTAGTGAGGAGAGATTTTTGAAGATGTCATTGCGGCGACGACAGAAATAAATTTAATAATTGAATTCAATTTAGAAGTAGATTACATAAAAAAGGCTAAGGTTAAATATTGCTGCTTAGAGATATTGTTTACTGAGAGTATGTAGAGGCTGTGAAGACAATAGAAAAAATAGGAACAAAGCAATGTATAACGGAAGTAAAGTAGGCCTCCTTTCCTACAGACGTGTTTGATTCCGGTAACGCTAACAATGTGTAGAAGTCATAAATTCGTTTGTTTTACTCGATATGTTCAGATTGAATCTCACCTTAATAGATAGCATACACCCTGCGCATGGTACACTCGCCCTCTTTACATTGAAAGCGAGCAAAGCTTTTTGAAAGGAGCAAAATTTCTGGAAAAGTAGGAAAAATAAAAAGGGCAACACAACTGGTATTTCTTCCTCTCTCCTTCCCCCTTTTTCTCTCTCCTTTCTTGCCACGACTTGGTAGGTATAACGGTATGGTACGGTAGTTAACTAGAATTTGTTACCGCTATATGTGTGATCAGACCCGCGTATGTTTGGTCACACCGCACAGGCCGCCACAAAACGAAAAAATCGACATGAATAAAAGATTTTTGATAGGCAACATTCAATTATTTTTGTTACTTCGGGGTTCGTTGGACCTACACGACCATGGCTACTTGAGACCATTGAGGACACTGGATACGTAGGTTTTTGTCCAGAGGAACTCGCCACCTTTCGAATGCGCTCTCTTAGTTCATTTTGTTGGCCGGGCGCGTTTACAGAGCGCATTGCGTGAAGTATAGTAGAAGCTCGCGAATTCGAGGGTGACAGCTGATTAAGCACAAGTTTCGTTGGGTGAATTTGCACCACTGTGGGGAGGGTCCACTTCGTCTATGAACAAGTTCTAATTGTATTCCATTGTGATCCACAAAGAGGCATTGCGGATTTGCTCGTCCAAAGGGGGCGAACCCATTAGCCGTACCTGCCAAACCCTGTCGATTTGATGCTAGAAAAACACGCCGTTTGGAGAATGATCACTCTTGTGAACCGATAGACAACTGAAAGGCTAACAATGCTTTGGTAGTTCCTGGATGTCTAGTGGACAGATTGGATCGATTTTGGGCGTGCTTCATATATAAGCCCCTCTAGATCCCGTTTAGAGATTCGTAAAGGTTTAGGCGTACAAGAAGATTACGCCACCAGCGGAATTCAAACAAGCACTCAACTCATTGTTGGTTCACGTTACTAGGGGGTAAATAGGCTCAGCACAGCTTTTGAGCTACGATATGTGTGTTAAAAGTTGCTACAATATTCGGAAAGTATTCAGAGAAAGAATCTCTAAGAATTTTTTAGTGAGTGTAATTGAAATCACGAGAAGTCAGTGGGTGCCAAAAAAGGACTGATTTATAATCGGTTCTTGTTTCTAGCGGGTAACAACGCGAATATTTTTTTAAATCAAAAACAATGTCAGTCCCTCTATACCCCTTTATGAAAGAACAGTGTACGTGTTGTAGTAACGTCACGAGTCGAAAGAAACCGAAAAGAGTGACCACACTTTATGGTCCTAAAGTGCCGCACGTAGACTAGTCGGAAAAGCTTTTGAGTAATGTAGTTTTTGGCATTCATTTCACTGAAGATGACCTAAAATATGTTAAATAGATTTTCCATGAATTGGTCCCGGGCTTGACGGAAATTTGTGCCGTGTGCTAGAAAATCCGAATACATGAGCATATTGAATAGGAAAACTTAACTAACGCATCGGATTGCTTTGAGCAAATGGTGGGCAAGCCTCTGGAAGGATCAAGCAAAATAATTGCTACAACCAGGAGAAACGCCAGTTTCAGTAGCCGGGATGATTAGACTACAGCGTGAAGTCGTGATTAAGTTTGCAACGCACATCCTTGGAGTTTGTTGTTACGAGATATAAATGAGAGGCAGATATCGATGCTTCGAGCGATAACTTTAGTTCTCTACTCCGACAGCGATAAAATTCCCTAGAGTTTAACTCATACGATTTCGCTTTCTTTCATGTAGTAAAGAGAACAAGAAGTATTGCACGCTGTGCGAATCTTATTCACTTAAACAAGCTCGATAGCGGAATTTGGGTGGCTGACACGAAAACGCAAATGGTACGTTTACGGCTATCTAGAATGTTACAGTCCACTGGCTTTCGTGCATAATGCAAGAGAGAATTTTGCCAATACGTGAGCAAATCAATCTGACTAAGTCATCGGACTTGTCTATTTTAAAAGCTGAAATAATTCAGGCCAAATATCAGCTTATAGGTGAATTGATCGATATGTCGTTTCTGTGACGCCCCATTGTGGCGCCCACAAGCGTTTCTTCTTCGCAATACAAAAAAAAACAATATCTTTTCGATCAAAGGCGCCACCCGAGCGTTTAAGAGACGAGCGCGACATGAGGTTGACATCATTTGACGTTTCTCGGCTGACTCATACGGACGATCTCCGTGCTGAGTTGACTCTGTCTGGGAGGGTTCATCAGGCCGCTTTGGCCTGGAGATGTGAGTCAGACAAAGCGCTTCGAAAGCGGTCAGCCTCGCTGGTGCGGCATCGAAGTATGCTTTAGATACCACTGCCGTACTGGTGGGCTCTCATCAGATTTGCTTGCGAGTACGGGACGATAATAAAGCCTCCCAATGTTCATACGATTGCTTATATGCACCAGTAACTCCATGCAGCATCATTACATTAACAAGGCCATCGCTTAATGAACTAAACCTCGAAACGGCTTTTTTTTGGCCTAGATCATATCTACAATCATGGTGGTGAACGTCTTCGAGTGATAATGTCCGAAATGTTGTACGAGACATTAAGTCTAAAAAAGAAACTATAAGGATTTGACAACTGAGAGATGCCAACTGTTCTCTTCAAAATAAATCCATTGCTAAGATTTTCTCACCAATATACCTATAATGACACCCGGTTATAATCTGATAATTAGTTCATTTCAACTCAAGTAATCTTTCATGTTTAGCTAATGACTTGCATGTAAAATTGTTTAACGGTTACAAATTGCTAGGCGTTCTAAAATATCACAATCACATACGCTTACGCTGTGTAGGTTTCAAATCTAATTATTTACTGCATACGGTTGCTTGCGTACATTATTCACTGTTAAGAACCGAGGCAAATGAGTTGTGGGTCAGTATTCTCTTAAAGGTACATTCGGCACAGGCTATTGCACCGCTATGCCACGTAGCTGTTCTGGGTGGATGAAGCCAGGTCCACTTCAGCTTGGTAACGATGCTCTGCGTTACAGTGTTGGTGTAAACTGTTTACGGTTCCTGAATACAACCAAGGAAAACCAAGGCTTTAGCTGATTTAAGAGTCCGCCTTTGTATAGAGAATTTATGATTGATCGTAAGCTTTTCAACAATTTGTGATTTCTACATCTTGGTAGTGGAGTAGACATGAAAGATAGTGCCACTCCTGAAGTGTGGTAACGTTGTCAATGATGGTATGGTGCAACAGTCAGCTTGTCAACCCGAAAGGACCACCGACTCGATGGCAAGCAAACTAAGTTCAGGTATTTTGCTTATGAGGATATGCTCGACAAAGCTTGATTACACGATTATTTCACTCACGATTCTCTTTCATCGCACGCCTAAGTAGAGGCACCCCTCACAGGCTATGAACCCTCACAGTATGTTTATGAGGGTTGTCTTGCACAGAATGTACTTCTGTACCTATCGTTTTGCATCTCTGGCTACGGTAGATTGGTCAGGAATTCAACAAATTGGTCTTTCTCACATTAGACCTTTTGCGTTATAGCGCGTGTAGTTATTCGTCTACCGCCACAGGAAAGCTCCAAACACTATTTGTTACCTCACTTGGCACTTTACGCTACACGCTTCATTGGACAGGGATATGGTCAAACCTGCGCAAATATATCACAAACGAAATTAATGGCAGCCGTGTAAAACATTGTGTCTAATTATGTCTTTTGTTCTAGATATTCGAACTGCAGATGAGTTTTCGCCCGTTTTTGAGGACATCGTTCATCAGTCAGCCAATTGTTAACAGCACTCCTCACTCACCTGGGTGATTCGCGCCACTCCGTCGGGACACGGCACCACGCTGAAGCCCCATGGCACATTGACGTCTTCCCTTTCCAGTACGACCAACTCAGCTTCATCCCCCATCGTAACAGACGTTAGCAATGCGACTACTCGTTACCTGCGAAGTTGTAATCCAACAGGCCCTTTATCTTCGTTTCGGATGAAACGCACTTGGCTCTTTCGGGTTCACGCGTCAAGTTGGCGTAATGGTATTTCCAATGTGTACGGTACCAACACTGCTTGTTGTTTATCCAGATCTTATCTCTGTTACAAATTTACTGCGAAAATAATACGCGGAACCGTCGTCTGCCGCCCCGTCATGGATGACCTGGGAGACACAAACTCACACAATTTACGCCGGTCGGGTACTTATATGTCGGTGTCCTTAAACAGCCCGGACGTTGTGCAGACCTCGAGTGCCGTCTCGGCTGACTAAACGAGTGTTAGCCCTTCGAACAGCCTGGCTTGCCTTAGGCTCTCAGAGAGTTTGAACTCTACACCGAGTTTTCGCCGCCTGTATAGATATGAGCAGTAGGGCCACTGGGTTGTGAGGGCGGCCAGCTTATTCGGCTCATCGTCGATATTTCGGGTTAAACCGCCACCGCCACCGCCGCCG
>MNPL01004352.1:0-42876 GCA_002081605.1 Tropilaelaps mercedesae
ATATATATATATTTATATATATATATATATATATATTGCTCGGACCTACTACCAATTGGCATACGACGTTACTAACAGTGTTTCGAACTGGGACAGAAAACCAATTGTTTGTTTAGACTCTGACTTCTACGAACGCTTCGCTAATTTCTCTAACCGACACCTTTCACAACCTTTCTCAACTTCTGATAATAAGTGTATTCCGACCCAATCATCGATTTTATGCCACTCGATTCGCCTGTAAGTAATTGAGCGGGAAAGATGCGCATTAGTTTGAGTGCATATGAGCGGCAAAAAAAAGCCGGATGGTGGAAAATTGCTAAATACTCAACTCGAGCGCGCCATTCCCATTTTGCGCTAGTCTCAATATCATCCAAATGTAGTATAATTAAATCCTGGCCATTAATTTTATCGGTTATATCATCTGAAAAATTAATGACTAGGTCTAATTCAAGATTTATTGACACTATTCATCCTAAAAGAGCTCACACAGTGTGTAGCTTTATCGTATTTGAAAGGACAAAAATTTTACACTACATTGCTAATTTAAGCACATTTGCATAAACAAATAAGGCAAACTTTCTAATCTCGCCAGAGACCACATAAATATTCTATTTCCATGGAAGACCACAACCCGAAAGTCACTGATTATAACTGTTTGGGCTAGCTATTTATTCTTTGGCGGAAGAATGAATACGCCAAGAGTAATGATCCGGAATGCATTTAAACTCCATCAAATCCACCTGCATTTCTCATTCACTCCAGTTTCTTATGTCACGTAACAGTAACAATTTGTCATACGGGACTGTAAATAAACGAGTCACCTCAGGTCCATTTCGGAAAGGCCATAGAAGAAAGTATCTTTAATCATCCACTGGAGATCGGTTATGTTTACTTGGTGGTACAATCATCGAGTGACATTAGTGTGACTGGCCTTTGTTATAAAGAGCAAAAGATCATAGCCAGGTACCATTTATTTTCGCAAAAAAGCTCTCATAAGACAAATATTTCTTTTATTGGCACGTAACGGTTGGCAAATATAACTTTAAAAATGAATAAAATATGAAAAAAATATATTTGTGACAAAACAATATGCGCCTGATAGCAAAGAGTGCACTTGTGTCTAAAAATATATTTAGGGTTGACCATCAGCCAACTTTTAACATCCACGGTACCACTTTTGCTTTCCTTCGTAAGAAGGGCCTATAAATGTAAGTGTGGAGCGGCGAGGATCGAACTTTTTGCTCGGGTTACAGTATACTATATGAATACACTCAGGGACAATGAGTAGCTATACCTTTAAAAGACATTATTCATATAATATTAGAATTATATAATAAATATTAGAATAATGTCAACATGTTTATTTTATGGACGATCATATTTATGTAACACTTGGTTTATAGTTCATGGACTTTTGGAGCATAAAATCTCCTACAAAGAACGAGACCAGACAAAAAGCTTCTCGGATACTCTCTAAGAAGCAAGGCAGAACTAAAGATACAAGGTTAAAATGCCGAAATTATTCTGGCTCGCGAAGAATAATTTCGATCTAAATTATTACTATAACTTTTATTATTGCTGCTGCATTATGAGCAAATGTTTGTACTACTTGTTATACATTTTGAAAATACCGATAATTTAATAAAATTAGGGTGGTACACGTGTACCGAAAGATGCGGCCGTTTTCCTCAGCTGGTATATGGAGCGACAGAGTTCTGATGCCTGTAGACAAATAATTTATTAGAATAAAGTTAAGGTTGAAAATTAAACCGGTTGCCGTTCAAATATCTGTATAAACTTCTGCCTGCCAAAAAGCTTACTAGTTAAGGATCCGAGCTTTGCCTTTAAAAGATAAAACTGCAATGAGTTCTGTAGTGATGTCACATCATAGGCCATAGGAATGATATGGTATTTTGACAAGGTGAATAACACTTATTCAGTTGATTGTAAATTTTCTACTGGCTGTCGATGAGATTAAGAAAACCCACATCTTCATCATGCTTAACTAGTACGTGAAGAAACCGCGATAAAAAAATACTAAAAATAGAAAGTAATGCTATTGCTATGTTATTTGCTATTGATACGGAGCGTATCCTTTTTTATCACCTTTAGGGATAAGACAGTAGGAAAGTGCTCTCCGATTCGTTACGAGACGTCGGGTTCGAATGCTGTGTGTGCAACAAATATTTCGACAACTAGTTGTCTCATAACGAAAAGATGAGAAAACCGAAAAATAAAAAGAAACAAGGAATGTTTCTCTCATGTTAGAGGACGAAGTGGCTACGTTGGTGAAACTGAAATCACACAAAGAAAAGACAGTTGGGCCCACGTGAGCGATGCTTAAAGGAAAAATGACGTCTGTCCGTCATTATATAGTTCGATTACTTGTTTTTAGCATTTATACTTACGGGAAATATTTAAAATATGATAAGTGTTCTTGGATATATAAGAACATAAAATAGACCTCTTTCACATCTTGTTGGAAAAATATTCATTAATATTGTCTCCGCCGGGCTTTATTAATTAAGACATTATTTGAAAATATATTTTTTTTATGTTTTAGTTGAATCATTTCAAGGTCCCTCACAACGTTGAATTCATCAATGACTTTTCGCGCACGATTTTAAAAGAATAAGAAATTCGTGATGCGAAAGGAGGCATCCAAAATAGTTAGGCTCATTTACAATCTCGGACAAACTTATAACCAATGGTTAGACACTAAATAAACTTTGCTAAGATTCACTGGTTTAAAAATGTGCTCGTGCAGTAGTCCAAAGGTAAGAGGGCAAAAGGCGAAGCTTAATCTCCAAATATAGTCTACGCAAAGTCTATAGGAGTTTTAAGAAAATGAGTTGAATTACTCCCATATTTATTTAATTGCAATGAAGAGAAGTACATGAAGACAGGATACAGGACAAGAATATTTAAAAAAAACTTAGCGAGAAAGCAATAACCTAGAATAGTAATCTCTTCCCAAGACTAGCTCATTCGTGGTATTTCACTAAATACCTGCTTCCTACTTGATTCTATACGAGCTCCTGTTTGCTGCAGCAAGTGACCTTTATGTAAATCGCGAAACTTGATCGGGCGTTCAACTTGACCACCTAGTTTGTTAATTGAAAAAGTGCAGTGCAAGAGGACGCTTCTGTATGCAGAGTCGCCGGGGCATGCTAGTAACTCATGTCAAATTCAACTTATCACAAAGACGAAAGCTGTCAGGAATTCCTTTGCTGTGGGAATTCCTAAGTGAAGCAAATGTTAAAACAGCAGGCTTGTCTGAGTGAACGTACTGCTTTTTCTCCATGACTCTCTGAGGCAGCTAGAAAATGCTGATTTGCATGAAGCGATGTGCACGAAGTAATTTGATATGTACGTAACTGGAATATGTATGAGTCTATTACTAATTGTACTATACCCTTATTATCTTTTTGTGCTTCTGGAGTCCTACGTGATTGTCTTTTAATAGCTAAATATAGAATTGTGGGCGAATACTACAAGGATGTACTACAAGCATCATAGATATTTTTCTTGGCAGAAACTCATAACAGTAAAAATGTTCATGCTTCAACACTATATTGTTTTTCTGAAAGATGAGCACCGGTGACGGAACTTTTCAAGGCTTTTACCCATACAATCACTTGTTTCTTTCCCACGATATCTAGAAGTTTGTAAATAAATATTCGACCGTTCAAATGCTCCTACTAAAAAAGACGAAAATGAAACCTTCAAATTTAGTAAGTATGCATATTACACAACGTGCATTTTCCTATACCTTAACGGCCAAATTTTAAATACACATGAGAACAGAAAGAGGGGAAAGTTATTATATCATTTGGATAAGGCATTCCTTCCATATGGCTGAGATTGTCCATATTTAAATTAGTTGATGTAAATTGTACATACAAACGCAACTCAAGATAGAGCCAGTTTTTCTGAGTAAAGGTATTTGATAGTAAATTACAATTCCACTAAGTAAGAAACCTAATATTCTATAGCAGTATTGATTGTTTCTAAAAAATTTATTCCAAAGAACAACCAAAAATGATAAGCTTAATCGTGCTATGTTTTTTGTTTTACAAAAAGTAAAATTGCATGATAGTATGTGGCATCAGCTTATGGCAGCATAGCACCAAGAGGATAACCGTTGAAGAATTGATATTAAAACAAGATAAACTAATTCTATTATTACTATTATTTTTGAAACTACATTTTTAAAATAGAGATAAGTAGTCAGTTGTTCAAAATATCGTCCTATCAGAATAATCACGATAGAGTTGCAATTTATAAGCCAAGTAAATATCATTGAGCTGTTATACTGGAGATGGTGATGGCTTTAAGCTAGTTTTACAAAAATCCATGTGTGGCGCTATAATGGCCTTCGTTAAAGTCGCATTGTGTTTTTTTGATAAAAATTAATTATTCTCTCTTTTGGTATCTGCTGGCATAGAGGCTCCCAGGGATCATCGGCAAACGCCAAGCGGCAATGAAACGTTCCAGTATTTGACCATCAGCGGGTAGAGTAAGCTACCGCTGAATAAAACTTGAACATTTTTTAGTGAAGACGAAATAACGCATGCGTAATCTATTCCGAAACTAGAGTAGAATGCTTCAGCAAAACTGCTCCAATTTTTCGAACTAGTTTTCTTACTACTTCTGAAATTTTTTCTTAATTAAATTATAAGCTTCCAATCTAGCTTGAAACCAAAATTCTCACGTCTCCTTACTACTTCAATGAACAAAAAAGGCTTACTTCAAACCTGATAACTTTTAAACGGGAAAGTCTGCTAATAAAAGAGATAGCCTTTGCCTTTACTATTGAAAAGATTTAGTACGAAATTGAATGCTTTTTGTTATCAGCCTCTGTCTTTTAAACATAACCGTATTCAATACGAAAATCTCCGATGAGGACACAAGACACATCTATGGCCATCCCAGATAAGCCAGTTGCTCTGAAATCATGTTATCCCCAAGCGGATCTTCCTTAAGTCATCCACCCATTTTCAGAGAACCAGTCGTCCGCATACTAACCACTTCCATTTTGGCCTTGATGACATAAATTCTTATGAAAAAACCAAAACGCAAATTAAACAGAATATAAAACTAGCTACTGTAAATCACACCTCCTGATGCCCACCTATGTCACGTGATTTGCAAATAAATTCAAAATATTATGTTTCACGTACGCGCTATCAAGTAAGGTTATGCTCATGTGAGTTGGAACAAGCCAGAAAAATTTCCTAGACTTTGGAGGTTAAAGATGCAGTTTTTAATATATAGCCATATATGATGCGTAATACTAATGGTATGTCCAGATGTTGTATATTTGCGTTCAGCTTGATTTAGTGGCTCCTAGTGTAGTCTCTAAGCTAACAAAAAACTTGGGATAGATCTTTATTCGTTTCCAATTAGGTACAATTCATAAAACATGCTTAAATATTTAGATGAGTAATAAGAAGCAACAGAGGAGTTAGACCGAAACGCCTGAGGTAACTAGACGAAATTCAATTACAGTATATGATTTGGAAAAAATATACAGTAATCAACGACAAAAACAGCAATACGAGATTCAGTTTATCAACAGGAGCATGTCAACGTTGTGTAAAAAAAAGAATTTCCTTTTGAGAATATTAGAGTATTTAGAATATTAGAGTAGTATTTAACCTAATATAATGAATATGCTTTTGGAGGAATAATTGAAACGTGTTGTCACATAATTTATACTAACAAACATTTTTGCTGACATGGACAGTTTTAGATCACGTCAAGGGAGTCCTACATGGCGCAGTGGAACACCAGTTTTAGTGAAATAAAAATGTTACAAAAACTTACGATAGATATCATTTTTATATATAATATGAAATAGTGGTTATGTTGAATGGTTCTGAAATGGATTGTCAGGCAGAACGTGATTTCTCAAATCCTACACCAATTTCGTAGACTCTTATTATAAGGAAGACCTTTGGATACAGAGTATATCTGTTTTTCATTTATGCATTTATGCAAACACACCAATAGTAACTCGTCTCTGCATTTGCAAAAATGAATATGTTGCGTGTGCAGAACGTGAGGTTGTTCATTATAATTGTGCATCTCTCTTATATGATCATTCTCATCTCCGAGAGAATACCTTGGTGCATTGGAATTTCACAAAAACGTGGTTTCATTATGGAATTAGAAGAATATTTAAGACAATGGAAAAACAAGTTTTTACATTCAGATCTAATCCACTTTTTTAAAAGTATGCTCGAATAGGGAATAATTAGCTGGATGCTAAACTACGCAAGGCATCGATGAGACTCAGGGTATTGAGCAAATCAATCTTCCACGTTCTATCGTTATTTCAAGAAAAGTATTCGTGGACCGTAGTCAATACCTCTCTTGAAAAAAGGTGACGTTTGGTTACGGACAATTAAGACGGAGCTGTACTTTTTTCTAGCTTTGTTTCATTTGTCTTTTGGTTTCCTAAAACTGACTTATTCCTTGGTAAAAGTGAGTGCCGGTTCTGTTTATTTAGATGCGATCTACCTAGTATTTACGGAAGAGGACTTGACTTTGAAAATCGTATCCATCTGGCAGAATTCATTCGTATTTTTATAGGCATATCTTTACCGCTGTTTACCGCTCAGCTATTGAAGTATATTCTCCAGGACTCTCTGCTAATGAGTAAAGTTACATTTTATTGCCAAAAGTACATCATAACGTAAATTAATAAAAGAGGCTTAAAGTCGGAGGTAGACAATAATAGACCAGCTGCGCAGGGCTCAATACTTTGCATTCCCTTTAAAACAATTATACCAAGACAAAGGTTTATCTGGGGATGCTCTTTTGATCAGAAAAGGGCATTACGCTTTTACTGAAGATAAATCAGCATCCATTTAGCTAATTGACATGGCACATCATTGGGGAAATATATATATTAAAATAAATACTACTGTGTCTATTTTGATTTTTTAAAGGAATTCGACCGGGTAAGTCATGCTTTTATTTTCAATACACTGGGTGGTTAAACCTGAAAGCTGATATTAAGATTTTCAGATGGCTGGAATTTGACCTTAATTCAAAGTTATTTCTCGCAACAGTCAATCGACTTGGATAAATGTTGGAGCCCGTCCTTTGGAATTCCCACAGAGCTATGTCTAGGACCCTTCATATTTCACATTCTTATGTTCAACATATAACCAATTCTACTGAAAATAAAATTTATCTGCTAGTGCATTACGCTCCAGCCTGGGCCGACAGTGAAAGACTCACTTTGTAGCTCGCCATAAATAAAATTTTGGAGTAATGTAACACAAATGAAATGAATGAAGAAAATGCGCAGGGATTACGTTCGGCACACCAGGTCCCTCAGTATCCTAATAGATAAGACTTCTATAAACAAGCAAATTTCTCATTATATAATCGATTCACAAATTCTAACTAACTACTAATAGTGGTAATATGCAAGATTACATTCGTTATATTTGATTATAATGTAAATGAATAACTTTTAAGCAGCAATTATAAAGTATAGTAATATCATTGTAACGCTTAGCGTCGCGTTGGCTATTAATGCGAGAATTCCCTAAATTAAACATGTATAACTTTTGTATTCCAAGAGGTAGTGCATTTTACCGCTAAATGACGTAATCGTTTCCCGAGCTCAAATTCTATGGTTTAGCATCTCTGATGCTAGTTATTTTCAATTTAACAAAGGATATTGGCCAACACAAAATAATTATGGTACTTTAATCTGACATTAGTAATAGTGAAACCATTAGCAGTTTTTGAGTTGCACCTCATAACCGCCGGAGAAAAAGAAGTAAATTGCATTGACACGCATGTATGCAACTAGTATATGCACAGCCGGAAGTTCGTCGTTTTTAGCATGTATTTCCATCACTATATTACACTATTACACACCCTACTGGTAAGTCATCAGATCAAAAGAAATAGGGTAAATTCATATATATATATATATATATATAATACATCTATTAAGCAAGTATTTCCCTATCTAGCTAAAACTGCACTAAACTGTATCGTCGTATTGTAGATATGCGGAACTCGGCTATTTATTTAATAAACAAAAAAAAAAAATAGTCGCTTTTCAAGCTTTAAGAAGCTATCTGAAGCGCAGTAAAAAAGTTTAAGCCAAAATGCATACAGCTCACTTATGGCACATCCAGCAGACAATCAAACAACAATTGTTCGTTTATAGGAAATATTTGTTTTAGTGAACACATGCGACGGATACTTTCTCCAGCTGGTGAAGCTACAGCATGCGCTATCACTTCGCGCGTCGAACTAATTTCTAGTATTTTTTTTACTTGAAAGCTTTTTATAGAAGCGGCGAATCAAATGCAAGAGAAAAAGAATGTCGATGACAATAATAATAATATTAATATATGATGTTAGTGCAGACACATTTAATAATAGGCAAGTAGACATTAGAAACATTAAGATACAATAAAAAGATGGCATGCTAAGTATTCGAAATGCTAAGTGCATTTCAGCTTAGTTAAGCTAAAATGCACTCAGCTTTTTGACACATGATCTTCTAAAAGTAAATCCAACAGGTTTTAAATTTTCAGCTGAAGTGGCTAGCAGAAGCTGATGAGGTGTCTAACTAGTGAAACTGAGTTAGTTTCGATTAAATTAAAATCATTCTATTTTGCTCTGGTTATATATATATCAAAGATACTCATATAGTATCGCATGGTTAAACCGCAAAATGACCGATCGCATGAGACACAGTGTAATTTGATGTTCTACCACAAATCTTGTTAACGCGTTCTATCAGCTTAAATTTAACCTTTATATACATAGCAGCTCTTTGAATTAAAAGGTTAATTCAGTGAACCCCACGTCATTTGATGTGAGAATCCATAAATCTTGTTCAGCTAACATAACTCATGTGCAGTCTTCCTTCATACTTCATTGACGTCCAATATCATATATTTTACGGTAACCATTGCTTATGCGACGTTCTACTAAAATCCGCCCACCAAACCCCTGCTGATCTGTATTAAAGGGTCGCGTTGGTCTAGTTGAGCTTTGTTATTCTTGCGGTCGCACTCAACTGAGTGAATAAAGCAACAAGGATAGGCAGAGTTAAAGGATGATAATGTAAAGATCAAATCACGGAGATACACACGCAGTGAGATACGCCCACACAGATTAAAATGATGGTAACGAAAGAAGTAAACAGTTATGTTCACTGTATGTGGGTTAGTCAACGTGGAATGACGGGTGATTGGAGCTCAACTGTAGAGACTAAATTTGAGGGACGTACCGAAACCTGGAGGGCGTTGATTTATGTAATTGCACCATTTTATGTAAAATAACGATTTTTTAGAAATATGTGTAAAATGTTTAGTTACCGTGTCTGTTTGTCTTTCAAACATGATGTGACACGGCGTAGAATTCAAAGAACAAAAACTAAATATACCTTTTTAACATCGTATTGAATTACGGTCGGTATGAGCCAAGCCTTATTCTAAAAATCTATACCCACCTTAAGATGAATATATTTTCAAATGTATACAAACTAAAAATACGAGTTAATCGTTGGTCTGCCAATTAAAGCTTATTTTTTAAGCGTTAGTTGGCAGTCTCAAATGAATCACCACACACGATAAATAGTTCATTGATGGTCGCTAGGAAAATAGTGCGTGTAATCGTTTAGTAGCCTTCAAACAAGAGAAAAAGTAAAACATGCAGCCTTTGTTGGCTTTAAAATTAACGAAACAATGCTGCAATGAGTGAACAATTAGCGATACGCTGGTTGAGTTCTGCGGTACCTATTCTCACAATACTGCGGCATAAGTGACGTTAATCTGTTATTGTTTCAAGGGAGTGTCTCTTGGTCGTTAATATTCCGCTAACTTCGGAATTCGCATCGGAAGGAAAATTTTTTGGTAAATTGGTTATGTAAAAAATAAATAAGTTGCAAGTTTTTTTTATTGAAGTATAACAGAAGAGAATTGCTTCGCTAAGCTATCCAGTATAATTATTATTCTTTTTGTCGCAATCGTTGTTGCTCTTTTTGTTGTAGTTATTACTGCAGTTATCGTTGCAATTGTCGGTGAAGCATGTTGGTAATAGCCTTGGTTATTAAGTTCATACTATATTTAGAACAACGTTTTAGCAAGTAGTTCCACATGCATAACAGCAAAGCGACCCAAGCGCGAACGACGTGTAAACGAATCTGGCAAAGTAACCCTTAACTTTCAAACAGCTCAGGCCATTCCGACGTGCTCATCAACTTTAGCTTGAGGCCGCCACAAACTCAATGGGAACTATAAAGTTGCCCCAATAAATTTATTTTTCATTTCATGATAGTAATCAGTATAAAAGTCAGAGCTTCCATCAGTATCCTATTATAGGAGTGCTGGTAGCTGTATCAATTTAGCAATTTAAGCTGCATATAAGGTGTGATGGGAACCCGTCAGGAACTCTGCTGAACACTATCAACGTAGTCACTTGCTGAATCAAGGAGAAGGGACGAGACGAACTAGTTGTTCGGCCTAAAAAATGAGACTCAACCCAAGATTAGCAAATAATCAAAATTTGGTATATTATATAATACATGCATATATTATATCTGTATATTTTGTAGTACTTCCAATTAACTTTATACATATACATATTTTTACATTGACCTTAAAAAAAGAGTATTTGTATTGTGCACGCGTAGATCAATAGTTTTTTCGGTGACATAGAAAGCAAAGTGTAGAGCCATGAGTAAATGCTTTCAATAACAGTCTGTGATAAAGGTGGAATATTATAGCCGACAATGACCCTGCCAGAAAGTGATAAATCACTTGGATAACCTTGAAGACATCCTCGGTCTACAGTAGGAAACTAAAGAAGCACACTACTACCATACATGGCTTAAATAACGGCGACAGCCATTACTACTGAAGATATAGAAGTATCTTCAGTAGTAATGGCTCAAGCAAGTAATCTCAAGCTGAAAACTAAGTCTTAGCAAAGCAGCGTCACAAACACTTACGGTCTAGGAAAATAGGCGAAGGAGGGACGTATATGATAATTAGCTACGGCGGATCAAATGTTCCCAAGACAATCATTAAATACTATTTTACGTTAAATAGTATAATGGTCATAGTATAATAATTATGCACAACACAACCCCATAATGTATTGCCCACCTATACTGAGTATAATTGGAATAGCAGAGGAATGGATCAAATGCAAATAGCTTATCAATACTTGTAGTGAAACACTTGTAAGGTACAGTTAAGCAACGACACTACACTGTTTATTTACATTATCTTATAACCTGCAGATTGATTAAGCCTGACAGAGGTTAGACGGTGCTATACGTATCCGTGCGCCTTTAGTTATGATCACGCAATCTGCTAGGCATCCCCGCATGGTCGATGCGTTTTGGTTTCTTCACGAACTTCCGCTGCCGCGCTCTCGTTGACTGGATGCAGTGTAGTCGTAACAGTGTTATTTGCCATAAGTCGCTCCACAAGAGAAATACATGATGACTTTTCATCTACAACATTAACAGAAGCAGTGTAAAAGAAGAAGTGTAAAAATTAAAACGTCATAATCGGTAAAACAGTACGTTTTCAATGTGAATACAACGAGAAAATAGTATCCATTCTAAATAATCATTTCTCTTTTTTAAGCACAGTTATTTCTTTAGAATTTCCAATTACTATATAACCTAATGATATACAGTTTGATGGGACCAGGTTGCCCTTCTCTTAAAGGTAGCGAAACGTACCGTGGCGCCAGTGATCAACCAGGTGCATAAATATCTTGAAGTCCTCAAGTTCCAGTCGTGTTTTTTTGTCAATATCAACAAAAGACCAAAGCATGGAAAACGTCTCTGTATTGAGAACAGATTGGTCACAGTTTTCTTCTATGAGTGCAGCACGCACCTCGGCGAGGCCCATTACATTGTCGCGATTTGATATCCGTTCGAATATTTCTGTGTATTTGGCAATCTGCTGCACAGAGATATGCTCAGCTATTACCTAAAATGAATTATGAAAATAGGACCGCTTAGTTTTAAAAGCAGCAATATAAGTCACACACAAATATATTGCCCCTGTTGAGCTAAGGGGGATCAAATGTGACGTTTGATTGATTTTTAATTCAGCTTAGTTCCATCAATTTTCTTAAGTCTGAATTGACTTGAGGACTGAATTGACACTTTTTACTGATTTTTAACTGAAGAGACAATAACGCATATGAACGTTGACATCAACGACGAACAGTATTGCATTGAACACTTAAGCTAATAAGTGTTGCTCAATAACTGAGTCGTATGGCTTTGGGCCATTAATGAAGACCCATTCCCCACGTCCCTCTTAGCAAAAGGATGTGCGTCAAATTCACATCGTATCATATACACGTGGGACGAATGGAGTCATGACAGCTAAAGTAATACCAAAAAGGAAAAGGAGCACCTAATGATGCCAGTGTACATAAAAGAATAAAGGTTTCAAAAGGTCACGGCATGTTTTATCCTGTAAGTTAACTAGTTTACGAATCATATGAAGAAAAGGTGGTTATCGGCTACCTTTGAGAATTTTCTAGAATCACCGTTAAGAGTTCGATATTAAATGGGTAATCTAGACTCGTCAAATCATCGTGTTAAGACGTGATTCAGGTACAAATTTAGGGTACACATTGTTTTGCTCAGAAATGTATCAATGTTGCATAACTGAGCAGTTACTTAACATACCTGTCGCATCTGTGTTCCGAATATGGCTTTAACATGAAGAGGTTCTTTTCGTTGGGCCATATCCAGAAGAGCGGGAATATCAGCATTAATAAAGTGACTGACATTTTCTAGCAGACTTGGAAGCTTTTCTGCGGAGAAATTGTGCAGATCTGACGACCAGCGAAGCTTCTTCCGCATTACTGCGGCGTCTGCTAGGTCGCCCAAAGAAATTTTAAACTTTGATACCAGCTGCTCGTATACTTCTTGAAGGTCTAGTGTGGACAACCGAGTAGAGGCACCCTTCATTCCAATGCCAGTCGCGTTTTAATTAAAATTATCATAGACCAAAATTATGTTAGAACTGTTTGTAGAGCTGTGTGTAGAGCTGTTAGAAATGTTGGCTATCTATTGTAATCCGAAATACCAGAAACTAGCAATAGCAGTTACACACCGGCTCAACTTTGTTTGCGTAGAATATTTGTATTACCTAAAATACAATGCTTAATGGTATGCTTTGAATAACTAAAGAAGAGGTCAAGATATTTGAAATTGCTTACTACGGTTACTACATGCACGTAACCACCACTGCATTCATTTGACAGAAGGTACTTCTGCAGGGCTATCTTGAAACTTGCAACATAAGTCATTTTCACTATATACTATGTTGAGCTAACAAAAGACATGTTGTAGAAGGGCAAGGCTGGGAGACTCAACGGATGTGTGAGCAAATCTCTTCATATGTGTCATGGCATTAAGTGCAGTAAATTTCGCGAGGGATAGCTAGAGAAGCTTCCGAAGGCTTTGAAAGGGCGTCGGACGCCGGAAATGAAATATGAAGCAACCAATACCAAGGGCATGAAAATAGGAATGAGTGAGAATTCGTGCTTGGTAAGAAAAGTATGAGTAGATAATCGACATGGCTGGCCAACTATAACTCTGATAGTATCATTCTAAAGGATTTAGTATTGATACGATTCTTTTAAAATTATACCGTATCATTATAGCATATGAGAAAATGAGCCCAATAAGGCAGCGGTATAGATAGATCATCGTGGGTACAGAATGACAGCAGCCCAGGGAGATCATGATACGAACGTTCACAAATGGTCAAGCCGCGGCATTTTGCTCACGAATTGGGAAGCGATAACTTGAGCAATTTTCATTAGGACTGGCCCTAAACAAAAGTACTGTACCAATTTGAAAGATACAAACTCCAGGCATATCATAGGTACGGCTTACGCTTAAATATATAGATCGAGAAGGGATTCATATGGAACATCTTTAGATGTTCAGTAAATGCAATAATGGGTGGTCGGATTGAAAAAAGAGAAACACGCCTCAACATCAAAAATAAAGATGAGCGGGGGTCAGATGATTTATGGGGATTACGGGTTCTATTTATACATCTCTAAGCAGATTTAAAATTCAACTTACAAAATCATTTTAAATTTTGCAGATTATAGAGACAGGCGTTGCCGGCCCGGCAGTACGTCTCCTTATTAGCCATACCAGAGCTCTTTTTGGTATAAATCGCCTGAATCTGTTGAGGCACCGGTGATGCTGCCTTAAGGTAACAGGGGAGATATCAGAGAAATGCTGTTTTAAACAGCAAAAATATGAATGGAAACGCATGATCGCGGATATCCATGAGCAATTCATGAGCAATAAATCCATGAGCAAGACGTAGCGGCGCCTATCAGTAAAGTAGCAGATATCTAACCAGTTAGCTTTGTTGATTAGATGAAACAAATTACCGAAGTATTTAGAGCTAAATATGCATCTGAAATTTCTTTAGGACACTCTGCAGGTGGTTGTCTAGGACATGAAAGGGGAAAATAGGGTTGTAATAATTAAATATGTAAGTAAACGACAGTAGCTGTGATCTAAACAAGAGAGCACCACGATGAATATATATAACCCAGACATGTGTTAGATTTTTCCCTGGAAGTCAAAGTAACTGCTGCCAGAAGGCCTTTACCAGGACCACAGGACATGTATATGGCTGATATATTATAAATAAAAATAAATAAATAAATAAATAAATAAATAAATAAAAATAAATAAAAAAGGTTTGTATATTACGATCCCACATCAGACTAGTAGTGCTTTCGCAAGGAACCATAAAGTCACGGGCCGCTTGGATCAGAAGTTTACCCTTTCTAACGACGTCTTTCTGTAGACCATGTAATACGTTAAACATATTTTTCTATTGAGGAAAGGCTTAGTATAACAGATCTCGAAGTAGAATGATTATCACAAGGAACAAGACACCGTCGCTTCTACGTTGTTTCCGGTTACTGTTCGCCAAATTAATAACAATGAATTTCATAAGAATCAGCCATGTTAAACAAAAAATTTTGGAGACAACATCGAAACAGTTAACCAACATGAGTCGATTCCACCATTTCACAGCCTGCACGGAGATTTCTAGCATTAGTGCATCGCACCTTAAAATTGGAATCATCGTCAATATCACTATTAAGATGATGAAGAAAAAGATACCACGTTTATCTACTGACAACGTTATTTACTATCTGAGCATGTAGGTTTGAATTACTACCTGCTCTCCTAAAGCTCCCAAGTCTGTTTATTACATGAGCCTCCGGAGGCGTAAACCAGATCTTACTAGGAATTCGTTTTATGAATAAAGGTTTAGGCAGGTATAGAAACGTTGATTGGTCAGTCATTCGGCAGCAAGCTAATGCCAGGGAGCTAATCCAAAGCTATGCCTTCTTAATGCTAACTTTGGACTTAGAACAATTAAAAACCCGCATGATATTGCCAATAGAGTCAATAGAAATTTTGCAATGATCAGTACGAAAACAGTAGCTTCCCTCGGTAGTCATGAATCTACTGAATCCATCTGGCTGAACGGTCGGTCGTCCATTGGTCTGGCTTGTGTCATAAACACTGAGTTCAATTGTTTTTAGGAGGACCAAGCCTGACTGGAGGTCTACGCTTGCATAG
Source organism: Tropilaelaps mercedesae (assembly GCA_002081605.1). Classification (NCBI taxonomy): domain Eukaryota; kingdom Metazoa; phylum Arthropoda; class Arachnida; order Mesostigmata; family Laelapidae; genus Tropilaelaps; species Tropilaelaps mercedesae. Next base: position 15,653 of record MNPL01004352.1, read on the forward strand.
GCTCCAAACATGTTAACCGGTACAGCGGTTGCCCGTTTCATAGCTAGGATTATTAACCTCTCTTTCAATTCAGGAATATTGCCAACTTGATAGAAATTGCAAAAACTTCCCGTTATTCAACAGAAGAGAGTGTACCCTACAGACTGTCAGCGTTGGTTGCTCTTTTTTTAAGATGTTTGAAAGAATGGTAATACGCCTTTTTTGAAAATACTCTGAGATATTCGTGTCGTTTCAGCGACTTAGGTTTTATAGTTGCGGTCGACCGAACTACCATTTCTACTACCGCCACTCTCTTCTACTTTTAAGGGTGAAATGCTTGAGGTGCCCTCAAACCAATACTGTATGATTTAGACCACAGTCTTCTAGGCCAAAGCAAGCTCTCAAAGTAGGTAACACTGAACCCGTACAAATGAACGTTAACAAGAAAAAACCTCGAGGTCCCGAAACCTCGTCTTAAAACTATGCATAGTAGTTTTGTCGTTTTGTTTTTCATCGTTTTTGAAAATTTTGGACGGCAATATTTGCAAGATTATAGTCCACATTGACGATCCTCACTGCTTTATCGGCGCCAAATATTACTACGGAAACAGACTGAAGAAAGTCATTTACAGACAGTCATTTAGACTGTAATGAATAATAATCGGATGTAATCCGTGACTGAATCCGAATTAAAATTTGAATCATATTTCTGTTTAGTACTGTTCTTCGATGGTCCTGACACAAACAGGTCCAGTGCACCTAAATTCACAAAACAACAGCTATTGCTCTTGCGCTAGTTTTTACGGTTCAGTCTTAATCGATTTTATGAGGTAAACCGTGAGACTACCATATTATCTTCATGCCAAGACTTACTTTACATATTTCCTCCGCTAATTTTAGCACTAATTAGAAACAATTGTCATACCTGACATCATTCGCCAACTAAAACTTGTATTGCCAATAGAGCCTTGCGGTAAGCCTAGAAGTGCTCTTTTTGGGCAACAAAATAGGGATTGTGGAATGAAATGGTGGCTTTCTTACCTTTTTAAGTACAGTCGGGTAGTGTTCCTTTAGAAAACTAATAAGGTGAGCGTGTGCCTTAACCTGTCGGGCCCTCCTCATTATTTGATCAAGTTTACGTGTGGTAGAATCACAGTGAAGGTTGGCAATGTCATCGTCGAGGTGCTTTAAGTTAGCCATGAACAGATCGGATTTTTTTGAGTCATTGCGAGCGCCACGGCTCCAGAAGGACCCGAGAAGGACGTTGGGTACTTCTGGCGAACCAAGAACTTGACCCAAAGACCAAAGGATCGCTCCGTACACCTACATAATCACAACCAAGAAATATAACAATGTGTACAAACATGGAGCAATAGTTATTGTAAATTATTTAGCAATTTTTGGCTGCCATATGGTTGGTACAGAAATGAACATCGGTCGAATTGGAACTTAGAATTCCACCTAGGTCAAACAAGCATGTCCCACCCGAGGCTTCCAATGGCTAAAGCGTCAGTCACAGTTTAGTGGAATCCTCGCGAATATAAAAAAAACCAGGAGAAACAAAGCGGCATCTGCTCATGACAATTTCCGAGTCGATCGTGCTCTTTGGGGCACTGATGTGGATTGAACTGGCATAGGACAAGAAGTGTGCCCAAACCGCGCATTAAAGCATAAAAAAGCTAGTGGTCCTACGCGCCGTTCAGAGCTGTCCAGGAGATGATCAGCACTGGTCTTTGCCGCGCCCGAGTTCTGTGGAACCTGAAAAATCAGGATAGAACTCTCGACGAGCAGGAGTGAGGCCCGAAAAGAAACTTCGCAGAAGGCAGAAGGTGTGGGACTCCATGCAAAAAGAAAGAAAGTGGGTGCTATAGTCGAAGAGTTCATCCCATGTATCAAGTCATGGTTGTACAGGTCGTGATTTTTTTCGACACATAAACGTTCATCGGTCCCGGATCGAGAAATACCTACAGTGGTTTCGACTCAAGCATAGACAGTAGCGAACTCTTCGGTACCGGTGCCATTCACACGATAAACTACTCATTCCAGTGCTCAGTAAATGACACACTACCGTTAGAAAACACCCTGCTGGTAAATCGGAATGCGCATGAGCGTTCCTTCGTCACAAAAAGAGCTAAGAATTAAATTTTTTAATTTATTTATTTAATAATATTAATTTTTTAATTTTTTATTTAATTTAATTATTATTTAATAATAATAAATTAAATTTAGTAACAAAGTAGCAAAAAAGTAAGTAAAGTAAAGCAGTAAAGATATTGCTGACAACTGGATAAAAGAAGACACTTAAGACTAAAGTGGTGTGCAGTAATCAGGTGATAGCAAAACCGCCTGGTTCGTCAATGTAAGTGCGAGAATCGTAACAAGGCTCTCATCAATCCAAATTCAAACATAATTGCGGCCATTTTTAAAATTGCTGAAAGGTGTTTGATTGTTTGCGAGGTGTTTGAGTCTCAAACCTAAACGTAGTAGGGATATGTTGTGGGTGTTCTCCTACAAAAAGAATATTATGGATTCGATTCCAAGCGGAATTTTTAGCAACTTACCTTCAAAAGTTCATTATCCGATGTGATCTCGTCGGCCTTGTTAACGACGAACCGCATTTTGTGCGCGTACTTTTTAAGAGACTCGAGGACCATTTTAAAGTCATCCGATATTTCGGGTTTAAGAGCATCTACCATGACGACAATTAAATCGCTTTTCTCTCCAAACCATTCCATTGCACCGATGTAATCGTAACTAAAATGCATTAGATAGTGAAGTTTTGAAATCTACCACTGCATGCTTAATTTCGTATGTGAAGAACGTGGCTGCTTGTGATTGTTAAATTTGCGGCAAACAGACTCGCTTCATTCACTGGAAAATTTCCGAAAATGTTCGAAAATGATGCTTCAGCAATGTTTAATTTTATGACTATCAACAAACGAGTACTACCTTATTGATATATCACGCGGGAAATAAAGCGCTTACATTTAAACAAACCAAAAGTGGTACACAAAAGTGGTAGGTAAAGTGGAAATTTAATTCTGGTTAGATTAACTATTGAAGTAATGGTTTCTTAACTGGCACCAAATCGTACTTGTGCTGGGATTTAGCTTACCTCCTTGATCCTGAAATAACGCCAGGCGTGTCAATAAACGTGACGTCTTTGAGGATTTCAGCGTTGAGCGAGGCACCAACTAAACGATCGAGAAACGCGGAGCCAAACCTCTCGAGGCCGCTCTTAGGAAATTCTCCACGTCCGCGGGTTCCAGTTCCATATTCGCGCACAGATGGTACGATAAGTGCTCCACCTAATACCCATTCATTTTTTAGGTAAACTTAGTTCTCACTATTACTGCTCATTCGCACAGTAACGTCTTAAGATAAGCGTTTTCGAGGCACCGATTTATAGTATTCCCTACCTGGTATAACGTTATGTGATGGGGAGTATCCAATTACTGTAAAACGATCAGTGGTTGGTTCGGGTCCAACCCTCATTCCCGGATAAGCGCGACCTAAAAGACGCTCTATCAATGAAGTCTTGCCTACAAAGAAAAAGGCGCAACAACTCAGCACATTTTCGTATGAGAGAACTCCAAAACAGTAAGGAAATCAAATATTAGATTGATCATTCTTTTTATCAATTCAGTTCTTTAGTTCTGGGACATTATATAGCACTAACAAATGATACCTGCAGTTTTTCCACATGCCAAATGCATCACCCGCAAACACCTCGGTCGCAACTACACTTTTACAAAATGATTGTTTCTATGCATGCCCTGTAAAAAATAAGCTGCTGACACTATACCGTCTCTATATAATAAAGATAAGCAAGCGTTATGCCCTGGGTGACTACAAAATGAAAGATGTGCCAACATTACTTTTTAAAGGTTTGAAAATATTGAAAACCTATTTATGCAGGGCGAAATTAGTATAGTTCGAGCTAACCGGATTTCTCTAACCTAAAGATGCAAAATTAGTTAATAGTGTACTGCTAATGAAGTGTTCTACAACGAAATACTTTTGTATATAAATTATGTCGTAAAGAGAGTTCGGGTGTGAGCTGGTACAACCTGTTTTGGTTAAGACAGTGATGCATAGCTCACATTAGATGTACAGTTTCGTATATTCTGATTACACGTATTGTTAGATCTGTACGCGTGAGCTCGCTAGTATATATTGGAAATATTATTGATAGAAACTAGGATGTCAATATCCTCATGTTCATAAACTATTGCTATCAATAGCAATAAATAGACTTATATTGTGGAAGAAATAGCCGAGTTAACCCGGGAATATTTTGCTACACAGAAAACCTTCAGGCGCACTGTTTCTTCATGAATAATAAAACTTTTTGAAACACTGGATACATCAGGGGGGTTACTTTGTCAAGGTTTGCTGGACGTGAAAGACAAAATTTCTCGCCCATTATTCGCCACTGATTTTTTCAGATAAACGAGTAAAATGTATTCACTGTTTCATACATCTTGACATATTATTAAAGACGTATTTAACAGTTCACCAAGTAAAATGTGTTAGCAGCTATCCATAGCCTCTTAAAATCTATCGTTCTTTATGTTATCACGCCCAATGTGTCATAGTTGTATATACTATGAGACAAAAAAAATAGCTATCTCACCGACAGAATACGGTCCGACGATAAGGACAATTGGCTTAGCATAGAAATCTGCTTCCGAAAGGCGTGAGTGAGATGAAAAGTGCTGGAACTGAGTTTCCTGTTCCAACGGAAGAAGACGCTCCTCATATAACGCTGTAAGTCCCTCTTCTATGGAGCAAAATGCCCGCGCATCGAGTGCACGAGGAGTCCCTTGGGTTACTTCTTTAGCCTGAGTGGCATTTTCATTAGTGTTTAGCACGAAGCATATCAAAAGGGTGCATATACGGGAGTTCGAATAAAAAAAGCTTGATTCTATCATCGATTCGCGGCCATATGATAAAGAAGATAACGTAGATTTACGTTAAATAGTCCCAATACTCTCAGTTAAAGCTTGGGAAATTAAATTGCATTATTATATGCACCATATTTTGCAAAACTTACCTCAGTTTTTTTACGTCCTGAATAGCCTATGCATGATATTAATATTGAGCTCGACTACACTACATTCTTATGCTTTTGAACTATAGTAGATTTCGACCATACTGTGGCTAGCAGTTGTGGATTAATCACAGCAGATGAACGGGAGTGATATACCGTGAGGCAATAAGTCTCAATAGATTTAAATTTAGTAGACTGAGGTATATTACCCCTCGACTGTTCGCCCTTCTTTAGACAGACCTTAATGGTAATAAGCTATTTCCATACAGCCGCAAGCTTTTCAGTGTAATACAACACCATAGTTTGCAAGGTGTGCAAAATATGTTTACGTTTTTTTCCCACATTCGCTTGTGTAGCCTGCTTATTACCTGCCAAAGATCGAGAGCCTCAAGTATTACCATACAACACACCATCTTTCAGCTGCCCTGGCTCAAGCAGGGTGAAGCTTAGATGTCATCTACGCAACAAGTATAACAAACAACTGCTATTTGACTTAGCTATAAGAGATCTGAGAAATACCAGAAATACGAGTCTGAAGGAACTTTCTAGAGTCGAATCTGTTTTTGATAATCACAAGTTGATTTACAAGGACACAATCTGGATACGATCTGAAATCCGCAAGGTCTGTGTTACGCATGTCTATATTAATAAATTAGTAATCCTGTCTGCGTTGAAAAGGCAAAATTAGTTTAGAGCATACTTAACATAGCAAAAAATTATCCTCATTGAATATTTGTATGAAATACTTAATTTTATGAGATAGAATCAACACAATTAGCTAGACACAAGACAATAAAAACAGAATTCAGCTAACGCGAAACGAGCTTAAATGCCGGAATCCACAAGAACGCAGTTTGCTAATTCGTGCGAGATGAACATTGGTAGCTCCTTTCAAGGTAGCAACTGAAGGCAAACCCAAAATTTACCTTTAGCAGTCCGGAAAGAGAAATGTTAACCTTTCTTAATTTATCTTTTGCCGCGTTCATTGCCTGATCCATGCGCTTCGTCATTTCTATCTGAATGAGAGCACCGAATTAGCACGGTTTAAAAGCAAATGCTGTATATTCGTTAAATTGTATATAGCGCTTCATTATTGCATGCGCACTGGGTGCGAACTTCGTGTTAAGTTCTATCGTTCCAGCTAGCTTAACACGTCGATCTCTGTGGTTTGGTGCATTCGTATGCGCCTTACGACCGGAGGAAACACGTAGGTGCACGGGTTGGATCCCCGCCAATACACATGTTCATTTCTACGGGGTCCGTCTTACGAAATAGTGCAAAAACTGCTACCGTCTACGTTAAATGTTGACTGATGGTTAGTCGTAACAAAACTTTAGCTAGCTTAACCCGTCGAGCCTAACCGGAGGCGATACGTTGGTGCAAGGATTCGATCCCCGCCAACGTAGATTTACATTTATGGGGCCTGTTTTGTGAAGTAATACAACAAGCGGATCGTGCACGTTAAACGACGGCTAAATATATTCAGCGAGCTGCACTCACTTTTGAAAATTTACATTCATTGCACTCGTATTATCAAGCATTATAGTGGGCGTTAAAAGATGGCTGATAGAGCTTAGGTGTACATTCTACAAACTATTCGTTACTCCAAGAGCTTCAAGTAAAAGCAACGTTTATGTACTCTAATCATATCATCTGTTATTTCGAGATGAACAGCATCAATCAGGTAGAATAAACGTTGGATACTAATCATTTGACAGGGTTAAAGTCCAATTGTCAGTAACCATGCGAACTCTATCCTTACTTAATCCTTTACTTATTGAAAGCACCTGCACACTATCATCTAACTATCATCACATAACTATAATTTTGCGTTTGACCGCTTTTTACAAATTCACATATGCATGAAAATGTTTTCTGGACATGTTTAGTGATAGTGGAACGCGCACGGAACCGTTTAAACTTTCTGTAGCATATCTAAACCTGAGGGTAGATATTCCCATGCCAGTGCTGCAGATATTAACCGTCGGTTTCAGCCAAGGTCGATGAAGAGTCTTTATTGGCTCCTCGGCTCCGCGTAGTTAGCAGCACATCGGTGTTATTGCGGGGCTTCCTGCTGCCTGGGGCTCAGGCATAATGTGGCGTCTGCCATTGACTAGCGTGTCTAGGCTTGAGGCCTCACGTGGGCCAAGCGGCCGAAAAATGGTGTGTTGCATGGCTATACTAGAGTGCCTCGATCGTTTATGGTTAATCGGCAGGCTACAGAAGCGGACAATGTCCTGTTTGGTATGAATGATATATACCCTAAGCAATAGTACGTTCATTTTAGTCTAGTTAGTCTAAAAATCCCTGACTCTGTTGAATAATATAGTATTTGGTATGCCCAGTTTACATAGCGTCTGGAAGATCTCTTCGTATCAGTTGCAGTATACTTTGCTAGCAGTTTTCGTTCTTGAAGTTGCGGCATTTAAATAGTTTTACTATGCTTTGAGTTGGATCAAAATTGGGGAATTTCTGTGCATGTGAGGCCATAGATATTGAATGAACGAACGATTATATAATAGGGAACAGCCGAATTTATGGTAATAGCGCAAACTATTTTACTTGGAAAAGTTTCGGATATTGGTTTAAAAGTTAATACTTCGTAAGGTACTTAATAAGGACAGTTCGAGCTTCTGTCATTTTGGGAAACGCTTATCGCCGATTATTTAGTTACATCTTAGTGGTTTATTGGAATGACAGTTCTAAAAATAGCGCTTTCGTTATCGCCTGCAAGGATTGTCTCAGAAGCAAAAAGGGGGTCGACTCAGAAGCAGTCTAGGATATCTAAGTTTAACCTTTCTCATTTTACCTTTCAAATGTTCCTCTTCAACTATGGAAGATTTTTTGCTGCGCAGTGCCACGTTCTAACACGGATGGCCGTACATCCTAAGCATATATATATATATATCCATTGAGAAATCCCAGTGACCCAAAAATTTGGCAGATAACTACGATACGTAAAACACCGTTAAATAGAAATAAATCGCACGAGCGTCGTTTTTCCTCATTTTCGCTGCTTATGTCATCTAGTGACAAGGGTCATTCTTTTGACGAAAAATTTGAAATATTATTCTAATGATTCGCCCATTGATAGGTACGAGATAAATTGAAAAAATATTTTGTGAAAAAGCTGTGACGGCCTTATTTATCATCCGTTCGTTTTGTTTGAGAATTTTTTCCTTCCACTTGTTGAGGTTGTTGATAAGTTCGAGACAAGTATCGACGCCAGAGGTTATGAACATGAAAGCAATCCACAGGTTCAAAAGCCGGTTTCCATTACCAACTGGACGTCGCTGATTTGGCTAAATGGCATAAAAACGAATGAACCTTAAAGGCATCTATACTTTTAAAACGTTTTTAATGAAGTTACCACATTTCGTGAGATTTACTATTTTAAACTACGTAAAAAGTTGGATGATCGGTGCATCTAACTCAATCGTTGATGAATATTCTATGAGCTTCCATAAAACATATTTTTGTAATAGAATTGAACTCATAATGGATTGATTCGGCGTGTAACTTTATATTCTTTTACGCACTCCATAACGATAATTTTTGATGAATACTTTTTTGTTTTTAAAAGATAGACAATACTCGATTGGTGCTACATTTGAGTTCTATTATCAGATCTGTTGTGGCTACTCAGCGCCTTACAGCGACTGAAAGTACCAGTATGATCATCAGATGTTGATGATGATAAAGTGTGAAAGCAATGACCTTTGCCGCATTTCTCGTTGCTTATGGATCCATTCCGCCGAAGAATCTCGGACGAGACGTACGACGAAGAGAATGAAGTATCATATTTACCACGATAAATAAGAGCTGGCGTAAAAGATTCAGAAGGCCTAAACATTCGTTTCCATGTCACCTTAGGAATGCGCGTAGAAAAACATTATTCCAAAAAATTAACGTCACTGGTTATTTGATTGAGAAATATATATACGTATATTTAGGAATGATATCTTTGTGATTGTAAGATTGAAAGTGCTAGCGACTGATGCGTACGACTTTTAAATCATATAAGCGGCAAATAATATGATCTTTTCATATATCACTAACATGCAATATTTTTGTCCTATGCGATTATAGTGCATACGTATAATCAACACGTATAATGCAATAAATCTATTCTTTTGAAATTAACATTATCATTTAAATATCAAGGATTATAAGATTAAACATAATTTAAGAAATCGATAATCATGGTATAGTAATGTGAATTTGAGATTTAACCAATAAGTAAGCTGTGGAGCTCGGTAATATAGATAACTATGGAAAAAACTGCACTCCAGATAAGGAAATTGCAAGGGGCACATACATCACTTAACTCACTATAAATTTTGCCCTCAAATCGTCATTTCCTTTTCATCGTGATAAAACAGTTATGAGTTTTCAAAGAAGTAATTAAAGGCGTCTTCGCTAAGTAGTAGGTAACTGACTGCTTTACTTTTTCTCTATTATGTTTACTAATTTAAATCTCAAAATAATTAAATTTATTTTGTCTTTCATATAAAATAGGCAAATTTCCGCCCGTTTACAAAAAGAGCCCTATTTTTAAATATTGCAAGTATAATCAAGATGAAACACCAGGATTCATTTCTAAAATTATTGATGTTTATTTTGCATCCCACTTCTGACGAATAATCTTAGTTAATTCCACATTTCAAGACCGATATGGTAGAGTCTGTAAGGTAATAGAGTGAGACCAAAAACATTGACCACAAGCACTACTTAAGGTTATTCGACAGTTACATAATAGTCGTAATTCCGTACTAAATTTTACGGAAAACTTGTGTATAAGCTTCGTGGTTTAGGTAAAAAAAAATTAAGTAAAGAAGCTAAAAGTATAGCTATAGCTATATCCTTTTAACTAATGTTTTGCACTTATTTAACAAAAAGCTAGAAAACGGAAAATAAGGTCATAAATGGGAAGTGTTCATAATACGTATTTGCTCAGTATGGTGCGATCCGGCCGAACAGTAAGATTTAGCCAACCGTAGTCAATTTGCAAAGCACTGTTTTTTCGGGATCTCTTCGTTTAGATGACTACTTCCGGAAGTATTCGTAAATTTCGTATTTAAGCCAGAGAAAAACCCCAGAATATAAGGAAAACCGAAGAACACAGCCTTTAGGGAGACAATTTTGCCAGATTCGATCTGCTTTACTTTAGCACCCACCTTTCCATCTTTCATCGGGAGATCACGCATCCTCGGCTTCCCAGCCTTCTCCCGAACCGTCAGCATATCACCGCCGCCCGGAAAACGGTAGAGCTACGTCATTAAGCAGTCCACTCGAAACGAAGCAATGTCGACTAGACATGAACAAAGCGATGGAGCAGTTTGTAGACCGTGGATGACCGTTAGGTGGATGAAGGCTGTCTGGATTGCCATTGGTTTGAAGTCACAGGCAACGAAGGCGCTCACACTGAACTCTAAGCGTTGATGTAATAAATGTGCATTATTCAACGCGGTAGCCGTTGTAATTGGGAACTATGTACTTTCGTGAGATTCGAGTCATTTGGTTCTGTTTCAGTGTGTGATTGCTGCGTGTTACTGTTTATCAGATTGGAATCAATTTTTTTTGACTCTATGGTCGGTTAAGATAAAGAACTGTCGCCCTGTTCGCCTGTATCGATATTTTACATTTTGCCACCAGTCTCACCTTGCTAATTTAGTAAATGTCCATCAAAAACGCAGTTCCTTTATTACTAAATGACTGCCTAAAACTTTCACTTTTTTCCTATTTCTTTTTCCTACTTCCCTACTTTATACTATGCCCCCTTTGGCCGGTCCTTCGCTAGAAGACTATGTCAAACGTGCACCGGCGGGGTCGTACCCGCGCACCTACGTGTCTCCTCCGGTCGCAAGGCGCATATGCACCAAGCCACTGAACTCGACGGAAATGTTTAACAAGGCGAAAAAAACGTATACGAGATGTCGAGTTCTACATATTCATTGGCTGCTACTAAATTAAAATAAAATATATTCTAATACTGTCGAGACCAGTGTGACCTACTTAAGCTAAAAATTTGGCTTATAATTGAACAAAATTCTGTGCGCTCTCTATATGATAAATCTGTATACTTCGAATTGAAGATTATCCACGGTGGTACATGAACTGTAGACCAGTTAGCGGAATGTGTTCTTCTCTTTTCTAAACATGCTTCATGACCATTATTGGTTGTAAACTGCATTAAAGCTATAGAAATTCGGATGTGTAATATACACTTAAGATGAAAAGGTTTCAATCTGCGTACAGGCACAGATTAAGCATAAGCATCTGTACTAACTTACTCAATGGGGCATCAGCTCGTTTGGGGAATACGCTGTTTAAATGAAGCTGTACGTTACTAACTATGGCGCCTTGAATAGAATCGGCAAAACCAAGAAGCGTATAATGCCAGAGATATTTTTGGAAAAAATATTATACTAGACAAAGAGAAGTGTACACAAATCCTTATAAAATAGTTTGGAATAAATGAATTTTATAAAAATATTACAAGCTGTCGCATTTGGCTGCTCAAGCCTGAAAATTCTTAATTGTTAGGCCGTTTTCTTTTTCTATGTTATTCTAGACAATGTAGTAATACCCCAACAATCTGATCAGGTTCACCGGATGTAAAGGAAAGGCTATGTGTCTTCGATTGTCTCGACATTAGTGGTGTACTGGTCCCACTTGCCCCTTGCTCCACTTGAACGGCTTTATGCCACTCAGCCGGCCTCCTCGGTGAACTTCGTCTTGATCTGTTCTTTGAGCTCTAGCTGACTCCATTCGGTGGGCCATTTCGGAAAGATTCTAACGGAGCGGTCGCGGCAGGATGAAACAGCTTGAGCCATTACAGGACATCGCTAGCGTCGATAGGCTCTGTTGTTAGTTATAAAGCAAATCTTGTGAAAGGCTACGTGGTCTTGAAATACAAATTTCTGCGACGATTTTGCGACACTGAAGTCTGTTATCAAAAACGCTGTCCACTTTTCAAAATAAAGATAGAGAAAATTAGGTTAGCTTGCGAACGAATGAAAAGGAGCGGTCTTGGAACTAAGGCTCGTTCCGAAAATGATTGCTGACCCAAATGTAGTTCATGTAACAACATGAAATTGTACTTGTGTCTCCTATGTGACAAGACAAAACCGATGATCTCACTAACGAGTCCGGTACACGAAAAAACTGTGCACAATGATAGGTTCGAAGCTATTGACTGACTATACAGGTTCGAAGCTATTAACTGATTATACAGGTTCGAAGCTATTGGCATTATTATTATTATGTCATGCTTTTTGATATGCATGCAAAGTTGATACGTAGTGTAGGCTTCATAGCTCCATTTTCATTCGACTTTTACGATGATCCTGATGAACATTTTGACATTGTATCTAACAATGAGATCTTCACGTGATAGATACATTGACTAGAGTGTCTTCATTCATCGTCGAGAATGTGTCATCATTCATACATTCACTGTCAGTTTTGATTGGGAATAAGGATAACAAGAAAATGAATATGCTTTACGGGAACTCAATATTCAAAGTCACCCATATCAGAGAAGAGCACCTTACATGTCAGACAACACCAATAAGTTTCATTTCAAAGGTAAACTCTGGCTAAACAAAACAGTACAAACATACCACCATGTAATTCTAACAAAGCAAGATCAGTAGGATTAAGATACAATTGTTACTGAGGCCGAAACAAAAATGGTAATACAAAATTGTGGGTAGGCCCAACGTTTTATCTTCACTTTTATTTATTTGCTTCTGCATTTAAAATGTCAGAAAAAGGAACTTTTGGTTCCAAGTATTTGCACTTCGTCTTGCTAAGTTGATGATACGTGGTGTACGCGTTTTTAGAATTCTCAATTCCCTAAAAATATGCCTGTTTATTCAGAATATTTGTTTATTCAGCATACTGCTGGCAATAAAAAAATTATCATTTATAGAATAATTTACATCACCACACGCGTAGTCTTCACTCATTTCAATTCAATATACTATAGGATTCAATATGAATAGGAAGTAGCATAAAAATCAAACGGCAAATTCAATCGAGAGGTTAACTACTATAAACAAATAATCGATAAAAATAGCTATCTTTGAATAGACGTTGGCAGTCATTTGCAGACCCGTTTATATATATTCATTAAATGTTGAAACGCCTTTTTGGCTCTGAAAATATACTAAAATTATGCAGATGCTATACGAATCACGCCGTGTTCTAATGTTGCTAATTTTTAAATTTTAAGAAATTGTACAATTGTACAATTTTTTGGTATCGTGCCCGATCTGGTGTTGCAATCGGGTTTCAACTTCTGCACTGTACTAAAATAGCGTAGAGAAATAATTTTATTTAATCGACACTAAAAACCCGTAATGTAGAGTGCTTTGTATTGCCTATTTTGTTCCGCGTTTGGTAAAAGCAATAATGGCTAACGAGCAACCGTATTTAAACATATTTCCTTAAAACTGTTTAAAAACCGTTTTTAGTTATGATACCGTAAACCATAAATAATTGGGCAAACATAATTTGTAACGATAAAAAATTATCAAACAAAGCGCAGCTTTTATAGATTTTATGAGGCAGCACAAATTGCGTGCAGGTGCAGTTGCAAAGGACGTTGGTTTAATATGCAATTGCGATGTGATGACTTCCCATCGGGTAGCCAAGATTGTACCTTTCGTTACGTTAAATGTTTGCATATGGAATGTGACTATTGCCTGACCGATTGCCATCCCATAAAGCAATAATGTGAAACGCTAAAATAGAGCAAGAAACAGGAGCCATAGAAGATTGCATCTCATTTTCTCAGTTAGGCTGGTGATTCTCTGTTAAGGAAGGGCTGAAGCTCATACATAAAGCATGTTAATAAATTTTTCACTAAAGCAAAGGTATAGGAGAAGTAAAAATAAATAGCATAAGTAATCCTGGTTCAAATAATGACGATGACGTAATCGTCTTTTTGATGAGTGAACTATGACAATTGTTCAATATTTCCGATAAGCGGATTACAAGCGTCAAGTGGCGATTTCGTCCGGAGCTACTGGATTCGGATATTTCGTCACGCTGCTATTGAAGCAAAAGGGCCAGAGTAGTTAAACATTATATATATATATATATATGTTTTACGATTTGAAATGGGGAAAAACAACAGAGAGTGAGATGCTGATTTAGTCGTCGACCAAAACAACGCTAAATATTGAAAGGTATAATAGCATCTTTGTGTCATTACCATAATGATGATTATAGTGGCGATGGTTATTACTAGTGCTTTGACGATACTTTTATTATGACTACTGCTCTTTTATTGCGTAAATATTGATGCGATTGGCACAAATTTTTTTCATTGCGTCGTCAAAAGCACAGCAGCTCTGAAGAAGAACATGGCCTTTGCATATCTTTACCCGTCGTAAATCCCTGTTCTAACATTTCGCATTGTTGTTTTTATTGTTATTATCATTGTAGGTCTTGCTATTATTGGCATAGTACACAGATGTTTGTACTTATGAGCAAATAGGATACCTAATCGAACCATATTTTACGCGCAGAATGTTATCCAACCCATTAAAATATTTTATCAAATTGAAATTAAGCTATAGTCACAGGTGTCAGTGCTATGCAAGTGAATGCCACACTGCCACTATTGTGTTTAACAATAAGAGGTGTAAAGCGGTGGCTGTAACACTTAAAAAATGTAAAGGAAGCGCCACGTTTTGTTCTTCCTGTTCGCGCCTTTCAGGACAGCCACACCATAGTGGATTGCCACTTTTGGCCAGTCTTGCTTAATGTCGATTAATGCCAAAAATATATATTTTACAATAGAATGGTTTATCTCGTAAAGAAATGCACCTAAAATGGATATGAAAACACCATTCTTAAGATTGCCAAAGAAATGTGAACGATATGTCAACTTTATACCTACTTAGACTGAATAATTCGAAATACTAAGCAAACATTCTGCATTAAGGTTTTATAGTAGATAAAAAACGTGCTTTCATTCGAATGACGCCATAAAAGTATTAATCTGCTAGGAATAATGTAATGCGTATTTAAACTCGAAATGACTAGCAAAATGGAGTACAGATTCTGCCACTTTGAGATTTTCTGGATTGTCAGTCACCCTCTAACTGCATGCACACCAGGAATATTAGATCATACACATGCCAAAAATTGAGGTTTGTTTACAAATTTTACAGTTCAACACTATAATGCACGACGTATGAAGAGTCCGTTGCCTAAACCCTATATAACTGTCTGGCTTGTTTTCGTTTCCACTCTTTGAGCTCCATAAGATTCTGCTTTATCTATACAAAAAAAATTTAGACCCTGCCCAACGATTTAGTTTACAAAGATTTCAGCAGCTAGCATAGTATATTGTTGAGCAGAACACAATCCGGCACAAAACATAACACGGATATTTATTTATGAAACCATTGTTTCCGTTTCAACTAAAATTTTTCTCTTTCTAAAGATCTTTTACTTCGAATCGGAGAAATTACTGTCATATACACACCATACAAAGGCCATGCATGTCTACTGCGCTGTCGTTAAAACGTGCACTGTCCCATTTGCTACCGTTTGTATTATTTGTATGATAATATATAGACTGATATTGCTGCGCGTGTCACTCTGAGACTTTTTTAAGAATAACTGAAGTAATACAATTAACACATTTGTTACGCTAACTAAACGATTACTTCGTGTAAATTTCTTCGCAGAAAATATCTCCTTCCCGACGCACTATTATAAATGGCAGGGTGTTATGGCATTGTAGTAAAATGATGACAAATTTCATCAAATTTCATTTGATTAACCTCACTTAAGTGTCAATTGGCAATCAAATTCAGAAATATTCGCAACCCCAACGCCTAGTAATTGCATCACCTATCAAACATTTTCCAGCTGCCGTTTCGGCTGTATGTGACATCTGCTGTATCTATTTTAATGCATACTTCATTTACTACAAAATACGGAATAGCATTAAGATGCAGAAATATGTAACAATTGTATAGGAACCATGTATCTACCCTGCTTTCTCAACAAGACAGTCTGCACGTCATCACTTGAGGCACATTTAAAACGTATCGCTCGCGCTTCTCCGTTGTACCGTACCGTGTGACACCTTTCCGGCCCCACCAACCGGCGAATAAAAAGCAAGTGCTTTCTCCTCACCCATCCATCCCTATCAATGGTAATCATCGCGAAAAGTACGATGAGCAAGACACGGTTTAAGTCTCAGTTTAAATCACGATTTAAATCAGAGCTTACTCATATTGTAGAAGTAATTTGCACAGCGAAAGTACAAACAGGTAAGGCTTTGACACAATTCAAAGTGTCAAGCCGCGCAGTAACTGTAGTTGGTCAGGTGCCGTGTTCGTGTGGTGTATACTACTTGGATGACTTTTGATAAACGGGCGTATTGTCCAAATAGTTGTTAAAAAATAAGCATGTCATTCGGGTGTAGCTGCGCTTGTGTGCGTGTAAAAAACCTCAAGGTTTTCCCATCTTTGGACAGTAGATGTGTTTTGGTTGTGTGGGCCGTTGTGACTCTCGTTAGTCCCATCTTGGCTGTGACTCCGCCGTCGGTCGATGGTACAGTTTTGTGTACGGCAAAAGGGAAAAGGACTAAATATATGAAAAGGTTATGCACAATGTTTATCTTACGATGTACGTACTCGTAGTGTTGTGGTATATTTAGAAAGTTCGAACAGGACAATAACTTTTGGTATTCCAAGAGCTTTTTACATTTTACCTTTCAAATCATATTGGATGAAAACCAAAATTTGCCGAATTATTTTCTTTAAGTCTGTTGCTCTAATTCTTCTGTTTTCTCTAAGATAGTTGCAATGCTACGGCAAAAATTGTGTGATTGATACCTTTTACTCAGTAGATTTCCATTTTTACTCTTTTCTGGGCACAGCTTTTCTGGTACGATTGACTCAAAGCACACATATTTTACTCTAATATTCAGTTTTGCCTGAAACAATTGTATATGCAGGAATCTAGTGCAAGAGACGCCTGATCAGCCCAACAGGAGTAAAATAACGTTTTCCGTTTAAAGGGATAAACCTCCATATTGAAGGATTAAATTTTTCGCCTTCTAAAAATTATTTTTGTAGTAGTTGTCCCTTTTAATATCGAAAGTCATAGCCTTTTACATTCCAAAAGTAGTTCTTAATACCTTGCGAGTATCTAGGTGGAGCCTTAATTAGATGGGTTGAAGTCATTTCACCACAAATAAACAATGATGGGTAACTCCGCGGCCACATTGACCTTCCAGGAATATGTGAAAACCCTTTATTCAACAGCACGGTATCAAAAGCACAAGCAAACTCTATCATCGGAGATGTAAGATGATAAGACTTGTCATATTGAATTCGCACAGCGGCCATTTGAAATTTTTTTTAAGCCAATCCTTTTTTTGAAGATCAGAAACACACCGATAGATTGCACATATTTTTTAATGGCATGTGTTTGATCCTATTTGTTACTGCTATCAACACTATGTATTCCGTTGAAACTGTAATCCGCAATTACAGAACATCTACTCGTTAGACTCAACCGAATTTCGAACAGTTCTTTAGCACAAGTACTTGTAGCTGAACTTGGGTAGCTTGGGTAACCCAAACTTGACCCAACCGAAACTCGTTTAGATAAACTATGATTAATGAATAATAATAGCCGATTTAAAATAATAGGTATAAATAATGATATGAAACTTCCGTATTTCAAACTAGGCGGAATGCGTTAACATATCTCTCCGTACGCTGTATCACAAATTTATTTTCGCCAGTTGAGGGCCTGGTTTACGTCTCAGATAGATAATGTCACAGAAACTCAGTTTTTTATCGCCAGTTAGAAAGCGTTTCAGACATTTATCTTGGCCGTTTTCGTATTACAGATGCTGATCAAGTTTGCGGTGGAGCCGAATTTTGCATGCGCCTACTACTTCTCGCATATAGATCTTTATATACAGGCTGGGCACGAAATAGATCCCACCGATTTTGATGAAATTCGCGATGCAAATTCTGAGTTCTTTGTACGTACGCATATTTATAAGCAGAATATCTTGTGGCTGGTTTATAGTCGTATAGGATCCACCTTAGTCTTAAGACACTAATATATGAATACAGCAGACACCACATCTCCGCTCGGTTTTCAGCGATTAAATTTAAAGACAAATATTGTATGCCATGGACAAAAAACTATCAGAGTGTTAACTATCGAGCCATTTTTCATAACCAAAACCCTTCTTAGACAAAAATATTGAGAGCCCAAAATTGAATGAGAATTAAATATTATGTTTGTGTTTTCCCAGGCGTGTCTGGCTTCTTTGGCCGATGGCAGTATTGAGGTGTTCAACGAAGTTCGTTCTTCTTCAACAAATAAAGAACGATTCATACGAAAGACTAGATTCAGCACCCCACTTGACTAACTCTCGCAGCCTTATGCGGCATGAAAGAAGGCAAATGGAACTTTCCCGACAATCTTTTCTAGATAATTTAAACCATACTGCTGTCACATGTATCCCTACATATCCATCCAATAGTCATATCAGAGGAAAAGTGTGGCGTAACAGGCTAGGCAACGCATGAACTCATTGAACAGAACTAGAGAACGATCATTTAAACAAATACGGAAAGAAACCGAAATATATAATATATTGATTGATGACGAAATATAGTGATTACCTTGCCTCATTTCATACACAACATTGAAATTGTACACCGACGTTATGTGATATAATGTATGTCTTTAATGTTAAAATGTTATTTCATGTTAAAATTGTTTATTCATCGCTTATCTAGTCAAGTGATGTGTGATACCAAACTAGTGGAGACTGGAAATGCCACGCTGTAGAAGCAGTATCACTTCAATTGCAATTATTTATCTTAAATATTTTTTTAAATTTAGCACTTATTTTGTTCTATATTCCATTTTCTACCCTTCTGAAATTTTGCACGTTATGATGAATGATATAATTAATGTCAGGTTCTTTGGTTAGCACTGTTGCCAAGAAGGTTAGTCAAACATGCAGATGCATCTAACCAGGGCTTCTTCGAGGGCACCATACTAAATTGAAAGCACAACATATGCGATGCGCCTAACGTAACGTTAAATCATTCTTGCTAATGCTAACTTGTAGTCCATGCACTATTGAAAGCGATAAAAAAAATTGATTACGAAACTATAGAAAAGAACTTGATTTGCGCCTACGTTTTTATCAGTAATATGGGTAAGCCGTTTAAGAAACAAACTCGACTCGAATAAACTGACGAGTTATTACCGTCGCTCACTGTCATGTTAGTTTCTTTGGTTATAACCCCAGAGATTTCATTTAAAGAGAATAGTGTTATTATTCTGGTATGATAACTTTATCTATACATAAAATGAAGCATCAGCTGACGAAACTTGGCATTTGCCAACGCACAAGCACACCGATGACACAAATAAGAGTAGCAGATTTCCATGACCAGGGCTTAAGGCGACAGGAACAAAACACTAGATGGTAAAATCCTCTAGTCCAGTTTAATATACGAATTTGTATTCCACTCTTATATAGTTACCGATACTAACATAATATGCATAGTTTTTTCGAAACCCAACACAACCTTGTTATATCCGTACGGGCAATGTAAAAACTATGCAAAAACTTACGTCACGTTATTACAAGGGGGCAGGTACTGTGCCGCCCAGGGTCCCACCCTCTGGTCACATACCCTTTTCAGCTCTGGAACACCTTGATCTTGAAATATATTCACTTTACACTTCTTTGAATTTGAACAGGGTAACATGTGCTGAGATTATCGGTTATGGTTAAAGAATCTATTAATTAAAAGGCCTACGGCGACCATGACATATCTTGCATATACGCCGCCAATTTTGCACTTCATAAACACTGAAACGGGTTGTAAAACATAGCTTTTCTACAAACAGAAAGTACTCCTTACCTATGCACAGCAATTGTATCAACGTGTTTAATTACTGTTGTAATGATTGCAGGCATGTAAAATTAGGAGGGCAATGCAGTATCCCGCATCATCGTTCGTCAGACAGCCACAATTGAATTGCGTTGCGGTGCTTATTTGTCTTTTCTGTCTTTTCATGGGTATACGGAATCTTAAGAATAACGCTTACGGCAAGTCTTATTACAAGTCGAGCTGATGTAGAAGAAGCAGCAATGGAAAGTAGAAGTCTGTAGCTGCTGTACACGTTATGAAATATTATTTGCGCAAGAATTAATTTATTTGCACTATTTTACCTATTTGGGTAAACATTGACGCAGGTAGAAAGCATTGGCTGACAGTGATACTTAACGGGGTTGACCTGTATTAAGTTGGATGATAAAGGAACGTGAGTCATAGGTGCCGTTTTTTCTGATTCGTCGATTTAGTATTTATTAATCATATATCGGCAGCTAGTGACTTAATGCATTGCTTTATAGCGGTAGTAACTCACCTCAAAGTAGACTTTATAAGGAACACACGTTAATAATTACGACAGAAGGTTAGCTACCGAATTCTAGTTCTTATTTCAAGCGGATATCTCACACGAAAGTTACAAAAATACTTATTTCAAGCTGACCAAGTAGGGATACTTAACAACGAACACCGCGAAGCCTTAACAACTAAGTCTCAGATACGAATTTCACGGAGTACACGCGTCCTAAAGCTAAATTTTCACATTTTCTAAGAAAGTTAATAACTACTGCAAAAACGGGAGCTTTTATATATATTTTAATCAATTCTTACTTGAAGAAAAGTATATGTGTTGTCTCAGTCGTATTACTGTATAATTGCAGTTCATAAAAAACTCACCTGAATATTTAAGCACATAATTTTATAAACATATTGTTCGGTTCTGAATCGTTTCCAATATAACTAAACTGGCTGCAGAAATGCACAGGCCTATGCAATGATTCCCAGGTTTAATATATACCAATCAACTGCACACATTTGCAACAAACCTTTAACTCAGCAATTCGGAGGTATGATGTATCAAGATTGCATCCTAATATATATTTGTATTCACATGCATACTATACCAGCTCGCTAAATGAATATGTTATTGTATATGCCACGGCTTCTCTCCGCCAGCCACATTTGAGAGTGTCAGGGCCTTTACCAGGCTACAAACAGAATTTTAAGATCAACAGTCGTAAATACTGTCGCATCTATTTACTTTGGGGCTACTTACCTTATTGAAAATTTAGTTCGCGTTCTTGTGGTAAAGCTTCCGTAACCAAGTCGAAACTTATGGTTAACCCAACAGACAATAAATTTAAATTTGTCAACAGACGGTCAGATTTGCACTAAGCTCGCCTGATGTTGTCACTTCCCTTTCGTAATGTTCACTCGAATACGCATAATTCACGAGAGGGAGGGTAACCATATTAACCATCGGTCAGGTTTATGACGCTAGTGGTCGTCCGAGAGTCGTTCAAGGAAAAACTTTAAACGACCTTTTAAAACTGCCGATGCGACCGATGAAGCCGTTGATACTTGGAATGACGAGATAATCACTAGCATTCTATGTTGTGCTTTCTTTCTACCTAGCTTTGCTCCGAGACAGC
The DNA here is from genome assembly GCA_002081605.1 of Tropilaelaps mercedesae. Lineage (NCBI taxonomy): Eukaryota > Metazoa > Arthropoda > Arachnida > Mesostigmata > Laelapidae > Tropilaelaps > Tropilaelaps mercedesae. Next base: position 37,249 of record MNPL01004352.1, read on the forward strand.
ATTTGAGCCCCCTATCTCATACTTCACAGCATAGGTAGCAACAAAGATTTGATCACTATTCGACACCCTCCAAGGAAACTGCTGGAGTAGAAAGTTTCTATTACCGGCTTATGGTTAGTATACACGACGTTCAGCTAGCGACGGACGTAGCGGTAATGACAGCGCAATAAAAAGATAAGCACGAAATATATTTCCGATTGCAAGAAATACTAATCTCCACAGCAGCAGGAATAACAACATTAGAAATAGCTTCAACCCATGGAATTGGCGAGAGCTAGTCAAGACAGACGGAGAGGAATGACTGTCGAAAAATCCAGATCAAGCGATTGTCGACGATCAGACTATTTACAGAAATAGATTTGATTATCCATTGCTTTTGTTTCGTCTCAGGTAATGAAGCTGTAAGCAACTGACGATCAAAAGGCTGACCGAAGGATATACACATACTATATACACGTATCCATTGGGTCAGTTCGTCTGTCTCTATCCCAATATTGAATAACGGGGAACTAGAGCATATGTAAATCTGTAAAAGCCGATATTGTGCAGAGGAGTACAAAGTTAGGTGCACATTTTTCAGATGACATTTATACACACTGGGTAGCATGTGTATGTCTATGGAATCCTTACTAGGTAGACTCTTTAGTGTATAGGTCCGTATAAGCGTACCGTCCGTATAAGGCCAATAAGACATTAATATCAAATCAAATGTTAACCTTATTGTCATTCATTGCGGGTGTTCTGATTTTCAGTGGCCTCTCTGGGCCCTGTGATTGACCGAACCTTTTCAAGACAACAGAATTGAGTCCTAGCCTTCCGCTTATATTCACCAGTAGCTCTTCCACGTCCAGCTGTAAGTAGCCATTACCGTTATTGGGCTTCGTGGTTCAGCAGTATCTTTGCTTGTCCTCTGATGTACATTTAATGCCCATTATGTTGTAAAATCACGTCTAATGCCTTTCGATATTACCGCTGTTGTCGGTTCATTTGTTCTTGTAGCTACCAGCACCTCTACTATTTTAGTTGTTCCTGTCGGGCGTAAAACGTAGAAATGAAGATTAAATTTGTAAAATATTAATTTAACAGTTGTGGTTAGTCACCCTCAAATCGCAAAACTTTAGTATTAATTTCAGCGATGAAGAACAGGAAGTAACCTCAATATGCACTCAAGGAGAGTTTTGTTGTCAGAAAGGCGTATCCTCTTCCTACTTAGTTTTTCTTACCGTTTCCCGACTGTATTTTCAATCTCATCCTGCCCCAACAAATTTAATACAAGGAGACGCAGAGGCTATAAAACCCTAGCTTTGGACGGCCTACATGGACGTTGGCGCTCATCACATGCAACATTTACCAACATTCATAACCCCTTGTAGTAAGTGCCATTTGTCAGAACGCTTCCGCATGATGTTAATAAATTTTTAGCATGCTTATTGCTTGTGGTAACAACAACAAGAACTTTAAAGGCTGAGTAAAATGTTACAGTCACAAGAACATTTAGGCACATCTTGCTCGTCTCTTAAACAGGCCCTCCTTTCATTATTATCCAAACAGCTTATCAACTGCCTTGTTTATGAGCTTTTCCATGCTACCAAGTCGTCGACCTTCCACGGTGACTCACCACGAAACCACGATAATGACCTTAGAACGACTGAACTGGTTGACGAGATTTCTTTATTGTTATCAGCAATGACCTTGAAATAAAAAGGACTGCTTTATTTCTAAGATGAACAGCTATGGCAAAGTTTGATATACTTGAAGTGAAGCCAGCTCAGTAATTGCGAAGCCCAAATCCCCTACTTAGCATTTTTTAAAATTGACTGAAAAAGTAAACTTTCGAAAAGTTTAAACATAGTTTCGGCAACTTCTACAACTTGATGTATGTTCTCTTACCATTATCACAACACTAACGTAATCAAGTTTAAATGGCTTTAATACGAATGATGTCCCCTAAAAGTTAAGGAAAATGTTTGGCAGTATAATTTGATTTCTAGCGTAAAAATTAACAGTCCAACCTGGTCGCTCAAACAAGATGTATCTTCAGGAACTCAAATGGGCTCTTTAGCGGGCTAAGTGCAAGGCATCTATAATCTTTAACCTCAAGCAACCGACCAAGAAGGCTGGAGTGTTGGTATTGCTCTGACAAACATTAAAAGTGGGGTAATTTTGGCGCGTTGGTGTATAATCCCATCGGCATTTTCGACGTTTCCCGAAATCTATTTACAAGCCAAGTCGCAAACCTTTCTTCAGTACTAAGTTAAGATTACCATAATGATTATTTGATATGATCAAGTGCATTCAAGGTTAATTTCTTGGTGGTTATAGATTTATCTCCTCATGTTAACCTTCTCAATTTTCGCCAGAAGTCAGATTTTGTATCACAATATACTGCCTAAGTATACAAATTGTTTGGTTACAACCTCATGTTGCCTAAAGGAAAACCACTATTGTCTAACTCTACTTTTAATAACATGTATATTTATGCTGATCGTCATAAGGCTATTCTTAAGCCAGTGCTGGCCATGAACCTCACGGTAAATGCTTTTTCGTGTGGCCTACCTGTAGACAAAGCGGCGAGCTTAGCGCCAAATACTAGGGCCCGCACCTAGGACCCCTTACGCTTTTTAGATAACATGGATTCCGTATAGGGTTAGAAGTTTCAAACTATTGGACTCATCCTACGCAAATGCAGCTGTGTACATCTTTGTGCAAAAATTGATGTGTTTTGATATTACCATTATTACTATTACAACGTGTTTTATCACATACTACAACAAACGTAAAATGAATATGTTTTAAAGTTACGTGTGCAATGTCTATTTTTGAGACTCCGCATTTTTCATTTTCATGAGACATCAGCATTCCTATTAGGTGCAAACATAGGCCAAATAGTACGCTGCGCTTCTAGGCTGCGCAATGGTAATAGGTAATTTCGACATAACTGTCTTAACCGAATGGGACCTACCAAACGGAGGATTTGCGAGAGTACGAGAGAATCGGTTGGAAGAACGAAAAAGGAGAACATCCATCAAGGCTGTCCGACACCGGATAAGAAAAAAGCCAAGACAGGCAGTGCCCTTACCTTCATTTCTTTATTCCATGTCTTCAACCATACACCTACCTAACAGAAGTACCCTATACTTATCTGAGTTTTCTACGACTACCCGCGTCGGATTTGATAGACGGATTTGCTTATTAGAATATTTAGATAAAGTGTTTCGTACGTAGCAAAAAAAGACGTAAAATGAAAAGACAACTGGACTATTTTTTCGTTACGATTCAATATTGTTTACGCTAAATTGGAGATACACAAGTACATTGAGTTATATTCAACCGGAAATCAAGGACTCCAGAACCAATCGCCGTATACTCATTTAAGCTGCATAGGCATAAGCGCGCATAGGCGCGAGTGCATGTATTCTCATTCTCTGCTTTCGGACGCACAGCAGGACCCTTAAGTGCTCTAATATATTTCTGTCTAAAATTATAATAGATCGCGAGACGTTTGTCATGGCTGTGTTGCGCAATGATTGATAGAGTAACTATTGACAGTTGTGGGGCATTGTCATGTTCATGCTATTATTGACTGACCGGAAAAGTATGGGAGTTTTACGCGGATTGTCAGGCGCGTGAGAGTAATGAGCAAGTGATCTATGATTAAAGTACTTTTTGCAGCTTTTGTGTCCAAAGAAACATATCTACGGTTATTAGTTGCTGCATTACACAGCGTATTACACAACGATTCTTAGAGTTCAACCGCTTCAGCAAATAATTTATTCGATCAGACTTTATTAAAGCAATAATGGTAGGGAGCCTCTATAAATTGGCTGAAACTTTACTCAAGGGTGAATAACTATAGCAAACAAGCTGTTTTTCAAATAATACATTACGATATTAAGAGGCGGTGGCATGATATCACAAATAACCGGACGGCTGATGCCAGCGCGTGTGGTGATGGGCCCGGTCGAACGCTTTAATGAGGGGCCTCCTATTACACTGAAATTGATCTAACGATTTACGGAAAGGATGTCTGGCAGTTTGTCTAGCGGAATAAGAAGCAGGGACTTATTATTAGACAGGCGATCCGCAACATATCTTCTGTATAATTATGCTCCTTAAAAATGATTAACATAAATCTTGTAAATCCGAACCAATTTCATTAACGCTTGCTAAACTATTATGCCCCGCTTGGGAATTAGCGTGTACTTAATACTTCCGACTAAATACCGGCTACAAGCGATTCAAACGGCTTTTATTTGTAGAATTTTAGTCGCGTATGCCTGGTAGGCAAGATAAGGCGTTCGACGAAGTTATCCTCGAAATATCAGTTGTCTTGTTGTTACGTAGTAAAGCCATTAAGGTGGAGCTAAGAATTGAATAGCCGGTCTCGGACCAGAAAAATTGCTGCTGATACTTCAAAGCGCAAAAGGACCTTGTTATTGCTATATGACTGGTGGTAGTGTAAACCAGGTGATAGAACATACCGCCCCACCTAACGATGATCGGTGTGATGGCATGCCTTGACTAAATACAGCTTTCTAGCACAGTAGTGTATCTATGTTAGTTGTGTGATTTATAAATATTGAAACAAGGCTGAAGCGACCAAATGTTTGTCAAAATAGGCTTGCACAGAATACCAATCAAATACGGCATACTGCAAATGGTGCTTTCTAGCACTTTATCAAGCCTAAGTTTGTGGCAGTTACTCTAATTAAAGGACTTAAGTTAAAGTTGCCTAATGTTTCATAGGACGGGCTTGCACATAATACCAATTTAGCTCGTTCTCTGTTTATCGAACAAAACAAAAAACGTTGTAGTCGAACGAGACTGGGGAAATGCTTTATCGTTTTCATTCTGACATACATATAGCCAATATTCAGAATAGCTCAGACAGTTCTGGCCGCATATAAAGTATAGGGCGCCTGACGACCCGCCATAGGCTGAACGAAAGCCAAGAAAGAACAATGGACCTGATCAAGCGACGCAGTGGAATTAGATACGCACGGCTTGCTTGAAAGGCTCCGCCTATTCTCTATCCCGGCCATTCGCTATCTAAGAGTATTACACTCAAGCTCACTTTAAGAGTCTGAAAACGATATCCAAACCACGATGGTTGACCATCGTTAATTCAACAAAATGCATCTATCTCCGGGATGTAAGAAACTATTGAGGACTGGCCGCTACCAGTATCCTTAGCCAACTATAACTACGTTTTCATCAAACTGTTCGTGCATACGTATTCAGCCGTTTGTCTGGAGGGATAGAAATAGAGAACTGAAGAAACGAAACCTAGATAGGCTCACACACAAGTGCCAATGACCTTGTGCGACGCGGGAACGGATTTCAATCTGACACTTCAGACCCAGTGCCTATACTGTATTTTCGATCTTTCCCGTGCACCACGTTAAAGGATCTATCGTATTAAAAATACATACCCGAGTTTCATATTATCAACAAAAAGGCCAATGTCTAAGGCAATTTTAACCGTTACTCTATTCAACACACCCGGAACAGACAGACAGATTCTACTGGTCACTTCTGACGGCCTGACTCTACACGAATTTGTGTAAGTGCATTGAACACGTGCCATGAAATAATACTATATATTTATATATATATATATATATATAT